>JAUJEM010000067.1:0-143500 GCA_030448935.1 Citrus cavaleriei | reverse complement strand
ACTTTGTGAGGGCCTCCGTGTACCAAAAATAGGCCACGGAAATAGCAGCGCCAAAAATAACCGCCCGAGGCCAAACCAAGTCTCGCCCAGCGGAAAAAGGCCACAAAAACGGGTGGGCTATAGCCTTGGGGGGTGGGGCTGGCCAACTTCGTCCGCCGGACTCGGAATGGTGGGAGACTTTGTGAGGGGCCTCCGTGTACCAAAAATAGGCCACGGAAACAGCCGCGCCCAAAAATAACCGCCCGAAGGCCGGGGCGCCAAGTTTGTTCAGCGGAAAAAGGCCACAAAAACGGGTGGGCTATAGCCTTGGGGGGTGGGGCTGGCCAACTTCGTCCGCCGGACTCGGAATGGCGCGAAACTTTACGAGGGGCCTCCTTGTGCCAAAATTAGGCCGCGGACACAGCCGCGCCCAAAAATAACCGCCCGAAGGCCGGGGCGCCAAGTTCGTCCAGCGGAAAAAGGCCACAAAAACGGGTGGGCTATAGCCTTGGGTGGTGGGGCTGGCCAACTACGTCCGCCGGACTCGGAGTGGCGCAAGACTTTACGAGGGACCTCCGTGTGCGAAAAATAGGCCGCGGGCACAGCCGCGCCCAAAAATAACCGCCCGAAGGCCGGCGAGCCAAGTTCGTCCAGCGGAAAAAGGCCACAAAAACGGGTGGGCTATAGCCTTGGGGGGTGGGGCTGGCCCACTTCGTCCGCCGGACTCGGAATGGTGGGAGACTTTGTGAGGGGCCTCCGTGTACCAAAAATAGGCCACGGAAACAGCCGCGCCCAAAAATAACCGCCCGAAGGCCGGGGCGCCAAGTTCGTTCAGCGGAAAAAGGCCACAAAAACGGGTGGGCTATAGCCTTGGGGGGTGGGGCTGGCAAACTTCGTCCGCCGGACTTGGAATGGTGGGAGACTTTGTGAGGGGTCTCCGTGTACCAAAAATAGGCCACGGAAACAGCCGCGCCCAAAAATAACCGCCCGAAGGCCGGGGCGCCAAGTTCGTTCAGTGGAAAAAGGCCACAAAAACGGGTGGGCTATAGCCTTGGGGGGTGGGGCTGGCCAACTTCGTCCGCCGGACTCGGAATGGCGCGAAACTTTGTGAGGGGCCTCAGTGCCCCAAAAATAGGCCGCGGTCACAGCCGAACCCCAAAATAACTGCCCGAAGGCCGGGGAGCCAAGTTCGTCCAGCGGAAAAAGGCCACAAAAACGGGTGGGCTATATAGACTTGGGGGGTGGGGCTGGCCAACTTCGTCCGCCGGACTCGGAATGGCACGAGACTATGCGAGGGGCCTCCGTGTGCCAAAAATAGGCCGCGGGCACAGCCGCGCCCAAAAATAACTGCCCGAAGGCCGGGGCGCCAAGTTCGTCCAGCGGAAAAAGGCCACAAAAACGGGTGGGCTATAGCCTTGGGGGGTGGGGCTGGCCAACTTCGTCCGCCGGACTCGGAATGGTGGGAGACTTTGTGAGGGGCCTCCGTGTACCAAAAATAGGCCATGGAAACAGCCGCGCCCAAAAATAACCGCCCGAAGCCCGGGGCGCCAAGTTCGTTCAGCGGAAAAAGGCCACAAAAACGGGTGGGCTATAGCCTTGGGGGGTGGGGCTGGCAAACTTCGTCCGCCGGACTCGGAATGGTGGGAGACTTTGTGAGGGGCCTCCGTGTACCAAAAATTGGCCACGGAAACAGCCGTGCCCAAAAATAACCGCCCGAAGGCCGGGGCGCCAAGTTCGTTCAGCGGAAAAAGGCCACAAAAACGGGTGGGCTATAGCCTTGGGGGGTGGGGCTGGCCAACTTCGTCCGCCGGACTCGGAATGGCGCGAAACTTTACGAGGGACCTCCGTGTGCGAAAAATAGGCTGTGGGCACAGCCGCACCCCAAAATAACTGCCCGAAGGCCGGGGAGCCAAGTTCGTCCAGCGGAAAAAGGCCACAAAAACGGGTGGGCTATATAGACTTGGGGGGTGGGGCTGGCCAACTTCGTCCGCCGGACTCGGAATGGCACGAGACTATGCGAGGGGCCTCCGTGTGCCAAAAATAGGCCGCGGGCACAGACGCGCCCAAAAATAACCGCCCGAAGGCCGGGGCGCCAAGTTCGTCCAGCGGAAAAAGGCCACAAAAACGGGTGGGCTATAACCTTGGGGGGTGGGGCTGGCCGACTTCGTCCGCCGGACTCGGAATGGCGCGAGACTTTGCGAGGGGCCTCCGCGTGCCAAAAATAGGCAGTGGACACAGCCGCGCTCAAAAATAACCGCCCGAAGGCCGGGGCGCCAAGTTCGTCCAGCGGAAAAAGGCCACAAAAACGGGTGGGCTATAGCCTTGGGGGGTGGGGCTGGCCAAATTCGTCCGCCGGACTCGGAATGGTGCGAGACTTTGTGAGGGTCCTCCGTGCACCAAAAATAGGCCGCGGGAACAGCCGCGCCCAAAAATAACCGCCCGAAGGCCGGGGCGCCAAGTTCGTTCAGCGGAAAAAGGCCACAAAAACGGGTGGGCTATAGCATTGGGGGGTGGGGCTGGCCAACTTCGTCCGCCGGACTCGGAATGGCGCGAAACTTTACGAGGGGCCTCCTTGTGCCAAAAATAGGCCGCGGGCACAGCTGCGCTAAAAAATAACCGCCCGAAGGCCGGGGCGCCAAGTTCGTCCAGCGGAAAAAGGGCACAAAAACGGGTGGGCTATAGCCTTGGGGGGTGGGGCTGGCCAACTTCGTCCGCCGGACTCGGAGTGGCGCGAGACTTTACGAGGGACCTCCGTGTGCGAAAAATAGGCCGCGGGCACAGCCGCGCCCAAAAATAACCGCCCGAAGGCCGGGGAGCCAAGTTCGTCCAGCGGAAAAAGGCCACAAAAACGGGTGGGCTATAGCCTTGGGGGGTGGGGCTGGCCAACTTCGTCCGCCGGACTCGGAATGGCGCGAGACTATGCGAGGGGCCTCTGTGTGCCAAAAATAGGCCGCGGGCACAGCCGCGCCCAAAAATAACCGCCCGAAGGCCGGGGCGCCAAGTTCGTCCAGCGTAAAAAGGCCACAAAAACGGGTGGGCTATAGCCTTGGGGGGTGGGGTTGGCCAACTTCGTCCGCCGGACTAGGAATGGCGCGAGACTTTGCGAGGGCCCTCCATGTGCCAAGACTAGGCCACCGGCACAGCCGCGCTCAAAAATAACCGCCCGAAGGTCGGGGCGCCAAGTACGTCCAGCGGAAAAAGGCCACAAAAACGGGTGGGCTATAGCCTTGGGGGGTGGGGCTGGCCTACTTCGTCCGCCGGACTCAGAATGGTGCGAGACTTTGCGAGGGGCCTCCTTGTACCAAAAATAGGCGGCGGGCACAGCCGCGCCCAAAAATAACCGCCCGAAGGCCGGGGCGCCAAGTTCGTCCAGCGGAAAAAGGCCACAAAAACGGATGGGCTATAGCCTTGGGGGGTGGGGCTGGCCAACTTCGTCCGCCGGACTCGGAATGGCGCGAGACTTTGCGAGGGCCCTCCGTAATCCAAAAATAGGCTGCGGGCACAGCCGCGCCTAAAAATAACCGCCCGATGGCCGGGGCGCCAAGTTCGTCTAGCGGAAAAAGGCCACAATAACGGGTGGGCTATAGCCTTTGGGGGAGGCGCTGGCCAACTTCTTCCGCCGGTCTCGGAGTGGCGCGACACTTTGCGAGGGGCCTCCGTGTGCCAAAAATAGGTCGCGGGCACAGTCGCGCCCAAAAATAACCGCCCGAAGGCCGGGGCGCCAAGTTCGTCTAGCGGAAAAAGGCCACAATAACGGGTGGGCTATAGCCTTGGGGGGAGGCGCTGGCCAAATTCTTCCGCCGGTCTCGGAATGGCGCGAGACTTTGCGAGGGGCCTCCGTGCGCCAGACTTTACGAGGGACCTCCGTGTGCGAAAAATAGGCCGCGGGCACAGCCGCGCCCAAAAATAACCGCCCGAAGGCCGGGGCGCCAAGTTCGTCCAGCGGAAAAAGGCCACAAAAACGGGTGGGCTATAGCCTTGGGGGGTGGGGCTGGCCAACTTCGTCCGCCGGACTCGGAATGGTGGGAGACTTTGTGAGGGGCCTCCGTGTACCAAAAATAGGCCACGGAAATAGCAGCGCCCAAAAATAACCGCCCGAAGGCCGGGGCGCCAAGTTCGTCCAGCGGAAAAAGGCCACAAAAACGGGTGGGCTATAGCCTTGGGGGGTGGGGCTGGCAAACTTCGTCCGCCGGACTCGGAATGGTGGGAGACTTTGTGAGGGACCTCCGTGTACCAAAAATAGGCCACGGAAACAGCCGCGCCCAAAAATAACCTCCCGAAGGCCGGGGCGCCAAGTTCGTTCAGCGGAAAAAGGCCACAAAAACGGGTGGGCTATAGCCTTGGGGGGTGGGGCTGGCCAAATTCGTCCGCCGGACTCGGAATGGCGCGAAACTTTACGAGGGACCTCCGTGTGCGAAAAATTGGCTGTGGGCACAGCCGTACCCCAAAATAACCGCCCGAAGGCCGGGGAGCCAAGTTCGTCCAGCGGAAAAAGGCCACAAAAACGGGTGGGCTATATAGACTTGGGGGGTGGGGCTGGCCAACTTCGTCCGCCGGACTCGGAATGGCACGAGACTATGCGAGGGGCCTCCGTGTGCGAAAAATAGGCCGCGGGCACAGCCGCGCCCAAAAATAACCGCCCGAAGGCCGGGGCGCCAAGTTCGTCCAGCGGAAAATGGCCACAAAAACGGGTGGGCTATAACCTTGGGGGGTGGGGCTGGCCAACTTCGTCCGCCGGACTCGGAATGGCGCGAGACTTTGCGAGGGGCCTCCGTGTGCCAAAAATAGGCCGTGGACGTAGCCGCGCTAAAAAATAACCGCCCGAAGGCCGGGGCGCCAAGTTCGTCCAGCGGAAAAAGGCCACAAAAACGGATGGGCTATAGCCTTGGGGGGTGGGGCTGGCCAAATTCGTCCGCCGGACTCGGAATGGTGCGAGACTTTGTGAGGGTCCTCCGTGCACCAAAAATAGGCCGCGGGAACAGCCGCGCCCAAAAATAACCGCCCGAAGGCCGGGGCGCCAAGTTCGTTCAGCGGAAAAAGGCCACAAAAACGGGTGGGCTATAGCCTTTGGGGGAGGCGCTGGCCAACTTCTTCCGCCGGTCTCGGAGTGGCGCGACACTTTGCGAGGGGCCTCCGTGTGCCAAAAATAGGTCACGGGCACAGTCGCGCCCAAAAATAACCGCCCGAAGGCCGGGGCGCCAAGTTCGTCCAGCGGAAAAAGGCCACAAAAACGGGTGGGCTATAGCCTTGGGGGGTGGGGCTGGCCAACTTCGTCCGCCGGACTCGGAATGGTGGGAGACTTTGTGAGGGGCCTCCGTGTACCAAAAATAGGCCACGGAAATAGCAGCGCCCAAAAATAACCGCCCGAAGGCCGGGGCGCCAAGTTCGTCCAGCGGAAAAAGGCCACAAAAACGGGTGGGCTATAGCCTTGGGGGGTGGGGCTGGCAAACTTCGTCCGCCGGACTCGGAATGGTCGGAGACTTTGTGAGGGACCTCCGTGTACCAAAAATAGGCCACGGAAACAGCCGCGCCCAAAAATAACCTCCCGAAGGCCCGGGCGCCAACTTCGTACAGCCGAAAAAGTCCACAAAAACGGGTGGGCTCTAGCCTTGGGGGGTGGGGCTGGCCAAATTAAATCCGCCGGACTCGGACTGGCGAGAAACTTTACGAGGGACCTCCGTGTGCGAAAAATTGGCTGTGGGCACAGCCGTACCCCAAAATAACCGCCCGAAGGCCGGGGAGCCAAGTTCGTCCAGCTGAAAAAGGCCACAAAAACGGGTGGGCTATATCGACGTGGGGGGGGGGGCTGGCCCACTTCGTCCGCCGGACTCGGAATGGCACGAGACTATGCGAGGGCCTCCGTGTGCGAAACATTGGCCGGGGGCACCGCCGCGCCCAAAAATACCCGCCCGAAGGCCGGGGCGCCATGTTCGTCCAGCGGAAAATGGCCACAAAAACGGGTGGGCTATAACCTTGGGGGGTGGGGCTGGCCAACTTTGTCCGCCGGACTCGGAATGGCGCGAGACTTTGCGAGGGGCCTCCGTGTGCCAAAAATAGGCCGTGGACGTAGCCGCGCTAAAAAATAACCGCCCGAAGGCCGGGGCGCCAAGTTCGTCCAGCGGAAAAAGGCCACAAAAACGGATGGGCTATAGCCTTGGGGGGTGGGGCTGGCCAAATTCGTCCGCCGGACTCGGAATGGTGCGAGACTTTGTGAGGGTCCTCCGTGCACCAAAAATAGGCCGCGGGAACAGCCGCGCCCAAAAATAACCGCCCGAAGGCCGGGGCGCCAAGTTCGTTCAGCGGAAAAAGGCCACAAAAACGGGTGGGCTATAGCATTGGGGGGTGGGGCTGGCCAACTTCGTCCGCCGGACTCGGAATGGCACGAAACTTTACGAGGGACCTCCGTGTGCGAAAAATAGGCCGCGGGCACAGCCGCCCCCAAAAATAACCGCCCGAAGGCCGGGGAGCCAAGTTCGTCCAGCGGAAAAAGGCCACAAAAACGGGTGGGCTATAGCCTTGGGGGGTGGGGCTGGCCAACTTCGTCCGCCGGACTCGGAATGGCGCGAGACTATGCGAGGGGCCTCCGTGTGCCAAAAATAGGCCGCGGGCACAGCCGCACCCAAAAATAACCGCCCGAAGGCCGGGGCGCCAAGTTCGTCCAGCGTAAAAAGGCCACAAAAACGGGTGGGCTATAGCCTTGGGGGGTGGGGCTGGCCAACTTCGTCCGCCGGACTCGGAATGGCGCGAGACTTTGCGAGGGCCCTCCATGTGCCAAGAATAGGCCGCAGGCACAGCCGCGCTCAAAAATAACCGCCCGAAGGTCGGGGCGCCAAGTACGTCCAGCGGAAAAAGGCCACAAAAACGGGTGGGCTATAGCCTTGGGGGGTGGGGCTGGCCTACTTCGTCCGCCGGACTCAGAATGGTGCGAGACTTTGCGAGGGGCCTCCTTGTACCAAAAATAGGCTGCGGGCACAGCCGCGCCCAAAAATAACCGCCCGAAGGCCGGGGCGCCAAGTTCGTCCAGCGGAAAAAGGCCACAAAAACGGATGGGCTATAGCCTTGGGGGGTGGGGCTGGCCAACTTCGTCCGCCGGACTCGGAATGGCGCGAGACTTTGCGAGGGGCCTCCGTAATCCAAAAATAGGCTGCGGGCACAGCCGCGCCTAAAAATAACCGCCCGATGGCCGGGGCGCCAAGTTCGTCTAGCGGAAAAAGGCCACAATAACGGGTGGGCTATAGCCTTTGGGGGAGGCGCTGGCCAACTTCTTCCGCCGGTCTTGGAGTGGCGCGACACGTTACGAGGGGCCTCCGTGTGCCAAAAATAGGTCACGGGCACAGTCGCGCCCAAAAATAACCGCCCGAAGGCCGGGGCGCCAAGTTCGTCTAGCGGAAAAAGGCCACAATAACGGGTGGGCTATAGCCTTGGGGGGAGGCGCTGGCCAACTTCTTCCGCCGGTCTCGGAATGGCGCGAGACTTTGCGAGGGGCCTCCATGCGCCAGACTTTACGAGGGACCTCCGTGTGCGAAAAATAGGCCGCGGGCACAGCCGCGCCCAAAAATAACCGCCCGAAGGCCGGGGCGCCAAGTTCGTCCAGCGGAAAAAGGCCACAAAAACGGGTGGGCTATAGCCTTGGGGGGTGGGGCTGGCCAACTTCGTCCGCCGGACTCGGAATGGTGGGAGACTTTGTGAGGGGCCTCCGTGTACGAAAAATAGGCCACGGAAATAGCAGCGCCCAAAAATAACCGCCCGAAGGCCGGGGCGCCAAGTTCGTCCAGCGGAAAAAGGCCACAAAAACGGGTGGGCTATAGCCTTGGGGGGTGGGGCTGGCAAACTTCGTCCGCCGGACTCGGAATGGTGGCAGACTTTGTGAGGGGCCTCCGTGTACCAAAAATAGGCCACGGAAACAGCCGCGCCCAAAAATAACCTCCCGAAGGCCGGGGCGCCAAGTTCGTTCAGCGGAAAAAGGCCACAAAAACGGGTGGGCTATAGCCTTGGGGGGTGGGGCTGGCCAAATTCGTCCGCCGGACTCGGAATGGCGCGAAACTTTACGAGGGACCTCCGTGTGCGAAAAATTGGCTGTGGGCACAGCCGTACCCCAAAATAACCGCCCGAAGGCCGGGGAGCCAAGTTCGTCCAGCGGAAAAAGGCCACAAAAACGGGTGGGCTATATAGACTTGGGGGGTGGGGCTGGCCAACTTCGTCCGCCGGACTCGGAATGGCACGAGACTATGCGAGGGGCCTCCGTGTGCTAAAAATAGGCCGCGGGCACAGCCGCGCCCAAAAATAACCGCCCGAAGGCCGGGGCGCCAAGTTCGTCCAGCGGAAAATGGCCACAAAAACGGGTGGGCTATAACCTTGGGGGGTGGGGCTGGCCAACTTCGTCCGCCGGACTCGGAATGGCGCGAGACTTTGCGAGGGGCCTCCGTGTGCCAAAAATAGGCCGTGGACGTAGCCGCGCTCAAAAATAACCGCCCGAAGGCCGGGGCGCCAAGTTCGTCCAGCGGAAAAAGGCCACAAAAACGGTTGGGCTATAGCCTTGGGGGGTGGGCTGGCCAACTTCGTCCGCCGGACTCGGAATGGCACGAGACTTTTTGAGGGGCCTCCGTGTGCCAAAAATAGACAGCGGGCACAGCCGCGCCCAAAAATAACCGCCCGAAGGCCGGAGCGCCAAGTTCGTCCAGCGGAAAAAGGCCACAAAAAGGGGTGGGCTATAGCCTTGGGGTGTGGGGCTGGCCAACTTCGTCCGCCGGACTCGGAATGGCGCGAGACCTTGCGAGGATCCTCCGTGTGCCAAAAATAGGCCGCGGACGCAGCTACGCCCAAAAATAACCGCCCGAAGGCCGGGGCGCCAAGTTCGTCCATCGGAAAAAGGCCAGAAAAACGGGTGGGCTATAGCCTTGGCGGGTGGGGCTGGCCAACTTTGTCGGCCGGACTCGGAATGGCGTGAGGCTTTACAAGGGGCCTCCGTGTGCCTAAAATACGCCATGGGCACAGCCGGGCCCAAAAATAACCTCCCGAAGGCCGGGGCGCCAAGTTCGTCCAGCGGAAAAAGGCCACAAAAACGGGTGGGCTATATAGACTTGGGGGGTGGGGCTGGCCAACTTCGTCCGCCGGACTCGGAATGGCACGAGACTATGCGAGGGGCCTCCGTGTGCCAAAAATAGGTCGCGGGCACAGCCGCGCCCAAAAATAACAGACCGAAGGCCGGGGCGCCAAGTTCGTCCAGCGGAAAATGGCCACAAAAACGGGTGGGCTATAACCTTGGGGGGTGGGGCTGGCCAACTTCGTCCGCCGGACTCGGAATGGCGCGAGACTTTGCGAGCGGCCTCCGTGTGCCAAAAATAGGCCGTGGACACAGCCGCGCCCAAAAATAACCGCCCGAAGGCCGGGGCGCCAAGTTCGTCCAGCGGAAAAAGGCCACAAAAACGGATGGGCTATAGCCTTGGGGGGTGGGGCTGGCCAACTTCGTGCGCCGGACTCGGAATGGCGCGAGACTTTGCGAGGGGCCTCCGTAATCCAAAAATAGGCTGTGGGCACAGCCGCGCCTAAAAATAACCGCCCGATGGCCGGGGCGCCAAGTTCGTCCAGCGGAAAAAGGCCACAAAAATGGGTGGGCTATAGCCTTGGGGGGTGGGGCTGGCCAACTTCGTCCGCCGGACTCGGAATGGTGCGAGACTTTGCGAGGGGCCTCCGTGTGCCAAAAATAGGCGGCGGGCACAGCGGCGCCCAAAAATACCCACCCGAAGGCCGGGGAGCCAAGTTCGTCCAGCGGAAAAAGCCCACAAAAACGGGTGGGCTATAGCCTTGGGGGGTGGGGCTGGCCAACTTCGTCCGCCGGACTCGGAATGGCGCGAGACTTTGCGAGGCACCTCCGTGTGCCAAAAATAGGCCGCGGGCACAGCCGCGCCCAAAAATACCCGCCCGAAGGCTGGGGCGCCAAGTTCGTCCAGCGGAAAAAGGCCACAAAAACGGGTGGGTATAGCCTTGGGGGGTGGGGCTGGCCAACTTCGTCCGCCGGACTCGGAATGGCGCGAGACTTTGCGAGGCGCCTCCGTGTGCCAAAAATAGGCCGCGGGCACAGCCGCACCCAAAAATACCCGCCCGAAGGCCGGGGCGCCAAGTTCGTCCTGCGGAAAAAGGCCACAAAAACGGGTGGGCTTTAGCCTTGGGGGGTGGGGCTGGCCAATTTCGTCCGCCGGACTCGGAATGGCGCGAGACTTTGCGAGGCACCTCCGTGTGCCAAAAATAGGCCGCGGGCACAGCCGCGCCCAAAAATACCCGCCCGAAGGCCGGGGCGCCAAGTTCGTCCTGCGGAAAAAGGCCACAAAAACGGGTGGGCTTTAGCCTTGGGGGGTGGGGCTGGCCAATTTCGTCCGCCGGACTCGGAATGGCGCGAGACTTTGCGAGGCACCTCCGTGTGCCAAAAATAGGCCGCGGGCACAGCCGCGCCCAAAAATACCAGCCCGAAGGCCGGGGCGCCAAGTTCGTCCAGCGGAAAAAGGCCACAAAAACGGGTGGGCTATAGCCTTGGGGGGTGGGGCTGGCCAACTTCGTCCGCCGGACTCGGAATGGCGCGAGACTTTGCGAGGCCCCTCCGTGTGCCAAAAATAGGCCGCAGGCACAGCCGCGCCCAAAAATACCCGCCCGAAGGCCGGGGCGCCAAGTTCGTCCAACGGTAAAAGGCCACAAAAACGGGTGCGCTATAGCCTTGGGGGGTGGGGCTGGCCAACTTCGTCCATCGGACTCGGAATGGCGCGAGACTTTTCGAGGCGCCTCCGTGTGCCAAAAATAGGCCGCGGGAACAGCCGTGCCCAAAAATACCCGCCCGAAGGACGGGGCGTCAAGTTCGTCCTCTGGAAAAAGGCCACAAAAACGGGTGGGCTATAGACTTGGGGGGTGGGGCTGGCGAACTTCGTCCGCCGGACTCGGAATGGCGCGAGACTTTGCGAGGCGCCTCCGTGTGCCAAAAATAGGCCGCGGGCACAGCCGCGCCCAAAAATACCCGCCCGAAGGCGGGGCGCCAAGTTCGTCCAGCGGTAAAAGGCCACAAAAACGGGTGGGCTATAGCCTTGGGAGATGGGGCTGGCAGGCCGGGCGCCAGTTCGTACCAGCGGGCGTCAAGTTCGTCCTCTGGAAAAAGGCCACAAAAACGGGTGGGCTTTAGCCTTGGGGGGTGGGGCTGGCCAACTTCGTCCGCCGGACTCGGAATGGCGCGAGACTTTGCGAGGCACCTCCGTGTGCCAAAAATAGGCCGCGGTCACAGCCGCGCCCAAAACTACCCGCCCGAAGGCCACGGCGCCAAGTTCGTCCAGCGGAAAAAGGCCACAAAAACGGGTGGGCTATAGACTTGGGGGGTGGGGCTGGCGAACTTCGTCCGCCGGACTCGGAATGGCGCGAGACTTTGCGAGGTGCCTCCGTGTGCCAAAAATAGGCCGCGGCCACAGCCGCGCCCAAAAATACCCGCCCGAAGGCCGGGGCGCCAAGTTCGTCCAGCGGTAAAAGGCCACAAAAACGGGTGGGCTATAGCCTTGGGGGGTGGGGCTGGCCAACTTCGTCCGTCGGACTCGGAATGGCGCGAGACTTTGCGAGGCGCCTCCGTGTGCCAAAAATAGGCCGCGGGAACAGCCGTGCCCAAAAATACCCGCCCGAAGGACGGGGCGTCAAGTTCGTCCTCTGGAAAAAGGCCACAAAAACGGGTGGGCTTTAGCCTTGGGGGGTGGGGCTGGCCAACTTCGTCCGCCGGACTCGGAATGGCGCGAGACTTTGCGAGGCGCCTCCGTGTGCCAAAATAGGCCACGGTCACAGCCGCACCCAAAAATACCCGCCCGAAGGCCGGGGCGCCAAGTTCGTCCTGCGGAAAAAGGCCACAAAAACGGGTGGGCTTTAGCCTTGGGGGGTGGGGCTGGCCAATTTCGTCCGCCGGACTCGGAATGGCGCGAGACTTTGCGAGGCACCTCCGTGTGCCAAAAATAGGCCGCGGGCACAGCCGCGCCCAAAAATACCAGCCCGAAGGCCGGGGCGCCAAGTTCGTCCAGCGGAAAAAGGCCACAAAAACGGGTGGGCTATAGCCTTGGGGGGTGGGGCTGGCCAACTTCGTCCGCCGGACTCGGAATGGCGCGAGACTTTGCGAGGCCCCTCCGTGTGCCAAAAATAGGCCGCAGGCACAGCCGCGCCCAAAAATACCCGCCCGAAGGCCGGGGCGCCAAGTTCGTCCAACGGTAAAAGGCCACAAAAACGGGTGCGCTATAGCCTTGGGGGGTGGGGCTGGCCAACTTCGTCTGCAGGACTCGGAATGGCGCGAGACTTTGCGAGGCGCCTCCGTGTGCCAAAAATAGGCCACGGGCACAGCCGCACCCAAAAATACCCGCCCGAAGGCCGGGGAGCCAAGTTCGTCCAGCGGAAAAAGGCCACAAAAACGGGTGGGCTATAGGCTTTGGGGGTGGGGCAGGCCAACTTCGTCCGCCGGACTCGGAATGGCGCGAGACTTTGCGAGGCGCCTCCGTGTGCCAAAAATAGGCCGCGGGAACAGCCGTGCCCAATAATACCCGCCCGAAGGACGGGGCGTCAAGTTCGTCCTCTGGAAAAAGGCCACAAAAACGGGTGGGCTTTAGCCTTGGGGGGTGGGGCTGGCCAACTTCGTCCGCCGGACTCGGAATGGCGCGAGACTTTGCGAGGCACCTCCGTGTGCCAAAAATAGGCCGCGGGCACAGCCGCGCCCAAAAATACCCGCCCGAAGGCCGGGGCGCCAAGTTCGTCCAGCGGTAAAAGGCCACAAAAACGGGTGGGCTATAGCCTTGGGGGGTGGTGCTGGCCAACTTCGTCCGCCGGACTCGGAATGGCGCGAGACTTTGCGAGGCACCTCCGTGTGCCAAAAATAGGCCGCGGTCACAGCCGCGCCCTAAACTACCCGCCCGAAGGCCACGGCGCCAAGTTCGTCCAGCGGAAAAAGGCCACAAAAACGGGTGGGCTATAGACTTGGGGGGTGGGGCCGGCGAACTTCGTCCGCCGGACTCGGAATGGCGCGAGACTTTGCGAGGCGCCACCGTGTGCCGAAAATAGGCCGCGGGCACAACCGCGCCCAAAAATACCCGCCCGAAGGCCGGGGCGCCAAGTTCGTCCAGCGGTAAAAGGCCACAAAAACGGGTGGGCTATAGCCTTGGGGGGTGGGGCTGGCCAACTTCGTCCGCCGGACTCGGAATGGCGCGAGACTTTGCGAGGCACCTCCATGTGCCAAAAATAGGCCGCGGGCACAGCCGCGCCCAAAAATTACCACCCGAAGGACGGGGCGCCAAGTTTGTCCAGCGGTAAAAGGCCACAAAAACGGGTGGGCTATAGCCTTGGGGCGTGGGGCTGGCCAACTTCGTCCGCCGGACTCGGAATGGCGCGAGAATTTGTGAGGCCCCTCCGTGTGCCAAAAATAGGCCGCAGGCACAGCCGCGCCCAAAAATACCCGCCCCAAGGCCGGGGCGCCAAGTTCGTCCAGCGGAAAAAGGCCACAATAACGGGTGGGCTATAGCCTTGGGGGGTGAGGCTGGCCAACTTCGTCCGCCGGACTCGGAATGGCGCGAGACTTTGCGAGGCGCCTCCGTGTACCAAAAATAGGCCGCGGGCACAGCCGCACCCAAAAATACCCGCCCGAAGGCCGGGGCGCCAAGTTCGTCCTGCGGAAAAAGGCCACAAAAACGGGTGGGTTTTAGCCTTGGGGGGTGGGGCTGGCCAACTTCGTCCGCCGGGCTCGGAATGGCGCGAGACTTTGCGAGGCGCCACCGTGTGCATAAAATAGACCGCGGGCACAGCCGCGCCCAAAAATACCCGCCCGTAGGCCGGGGCGCCAAGTTCGTCTAGCGGTAAAAGGCCACAAAAATGGGTGGGCTATTGCCTTGGGGGGTAGGGCAGGCCAACTTCGTCCGCCGGACTCGGAATGGCGCGAGACTTTGCGAGGCGCCTCCGTGTGCCAAAAATAGGCCGCGGGCACAGCCGTACCCAAAAATACCCGCCCGAAGGCCGGGACGCCAAGTTCGTCCAGCGGTAAAAGGCCACAAAAACGGGTGGGCTATAGCCTTGGGGGGTGGGGCTGGCCAACTTCGTCCGCCGGATTCGGAATGGCGCGAGACTTTGCGAGGCGCCTCCGTGTGCCAAAAATAGGCCGCGGGCACAGCCGCGCCCAAAAATACCCGCCCGAAGGCCGGGGCGCCATGTTCGTCCAGCGGAAAAAGGCCACAAAAACGGGTGGGCTATAGCCTTGGGGTGTGGGGCTGGCCAACTTCGTCCGCCTGACTCGGAATGGTGCGAGAATTTGCGAGGCGCCTCCGTGTGCCAAAAATAGGCGGCGGGCACAGCCGCGCCCAAAAATACCCGCCCGAAGGCCGGGGAGCCAAGTTCGTCCAGCGGAAAAAGCCCACAAAAACGGGTGGGCTATAGCCTTGGGGGGTGGGGCTGGCCAACTTCGTCCGCCGGACTCGGAATGGCGCGAGACTTTGCGAGGCACCTCCGTGTGCAAAAAATAGGCCGCGGGCACAGCCGCGCCCAAAAATACCCGCCCGAAGGCTGGGGCGCCAAGTTCGTCCAGCGGAAAAAGGCCACAAAAACGGGTGGGTATAGCCTTGGGGGGTGGGGCTGGCCAACTTCGACCGCCGGACTCAAAATGGCGCGAGACGTTGCGAGGCGCCTCCGTGTGCCAAAAATAGGCCGCGGGCACAGCCGCACCCAAAAATACCCGCCCGAAGGCCGGGGCGCCAAGTTCGTCCTGCGGAAAAAGGCCACAAAAACGGGTGGGCTTTAGCCTTGGGGGGTGGGGCTGGCCAATTTCGTCCGCCGGACTCGGAATGGCGCGAGACTTTGCGAGGCACCTCCGTGTGCCAAAAATAGGCCGCGGGCACAGCCACGCCCAAAAATATTAGCCCGAAGGCCGGGGCGCCATGTTCGTCCAGCGGAAAAAGGCCACAAAAACGGGTGGGCTATAGCCTTGGGGGGTGGGGCTGGCCAACTTCGTCCGCCGGACTCGGAATGGCGCGAGACTTTGCGAGGCACCTCCGTGTGCCAAAAATAGGCCACGGGCACAGCCGCGCCCAAAAATACCAGCCCGATGGCCGGGGCGCCAAGTTCGTCCAGCGGAAAAAGGCCACAAAAACGGGTGGGCTATAGCCTTGGGGGTGGGGCTGGCCAACTTCGTCCGCCGGACTCGGAATGGCGCGAGACTTTGCGAGGCCCCTCCGTGTGCCAAAAATAGGCCGCGGGCACAGCCGCACCCAAAAATACCTGCCCGAAGGCCGGGGCGCCAAGTTCATCCAGCGGTAAAAGGCCACAAAAACGGGTGGGCTATAGCCTTGGGGTGTGGGGCTGGCCAACTTCGTCCGCCGGACTCGGAATGGCGCGAGACATTGCGAGGCGCCTCCGTGTGCCAAAAATAGGCCGCGGGCACAGCCATGCCCAAAAATACCCGCCCGAAGGCCGGGGCGCCAAGTTCGTCCAGCGGTAAAAGGCCACAAAAACGGGTGGGCTGTAGTCTTGGGGGTGGGGCTGGCCAACTTCGTCCGCCGGACTCGGAATGGCGCGAGACTTTGCGAGGCGCCTCCGTGTGCCAAAAATAGGCGGCGGGCACAGCCGCGCCCAAAAATACCCGCCCGAAGGCCGGGGAGCCAAGTTCGTCCAGCGGAAAAAGCCCACAAAAACGGGTGGGCTATAGCCTTGGGGGGTGGGGCTGGCCAACTTCGTCCGCCGGACTCGGAATGGCGCGAGACTTTGCGAGGCACCTCCGTGTGCAAAAAATAGGCCGCGGGCACAGCCGCGCCCAAAAATACCCGCCCGAAGGCTGGGGCGCCAAGTTCGTCCAGCGGAAAAAGGCCACAAAAACAGGTGGGTATAGCCTTGGGGGGTGGGGCTGGCCAACTTCGTCCGCCGGACTCGGAATGGCGCGAGACTTTGCGAGGCACCTCCGATTGCCAAAAATAGGCCACGGGCACAGCCGCACCCAAAAATACCTGCCCGAAGGCCGGGGCGCCAAGTTCGTCCAGCGGTAAAAGGCCACAAAAACGGGTGGGCTATAGCCTTGGGGGGTGGGGCTGGCCAACTTCGTCCGCCGGACTCGGAATGGCGCGAGACTTTGCGAGGCACCTCCGTGTGGCAAAAATAGGCCGCGGACACAGCCGCGCCCAAAAATACCCGCCCGAAGGCCGGGGCGCCAAGTTCGTCCAGCGGTAAAAGGTCACAAAAACGGGTGGGCTATAGCCTTGGGGGGTGGGGCTGGCCAACATCGTCCGCCGGACTCGGAATGGCGCGAGACTTTGCGAGGCACCTCCGATTGCCAAAAATAGGCCACGGGCACAGCCGCACCCAAAAATACCTGCCCGAAGGCCGGGGCGCCAAGTTCGTCCAGCGGTAAAAGGTCACAAAAACGGGTGGGCTATAGCCTTGGGGGGTGGGGCTGGCCAACTTCGTCCGCCGGACTCGGAATGGCGCGAGACTTTGCGAGGCACCTCCGATTGCCAAAAATAGGCCACGGGCACAGCCGCACCCAAAAATACCTGCCCGAAGGCCGGGGCGCCAAGTTCGTCCAGCGGTAAAAGGCCACAAAAACGGGTGGGCTATAGCCTTGGGGGGTGGGGCTGGCCAACTTCGTCCGCCGGACTCGGAATGGCGCGAGACTTTGCGAGGCACCTCCGTGTGGCAAAAAAAAGGCCAAAACGGACACAGCCGCGCCCAAAAATACCCGCCCGAAGGCCGGGGCGCCAAGTTCGTCCAGCGGTAAAAGGTCACAAAAACGGGTGGGCTATAGCCTTGGGGGGTGGGGCTGGCCAACATCGTCCGCCGGACTCGGAATGGCGCGAGACTTTGCGAGGCGCCTCCGTGTACCAAAAATAGGCCGCAGGCACAGTCGCGACCAAAAATACCCGCCCGAAGGCTGGGGCGCCAAGTTCGTCCAGCTGAAAAAGGCCACAAAAACGGGGGGGCTATAGCCTTGGGGGGTGGGGCTGGCCAACTTCGTCCGCCGGACTCGGAATGGCGCGAGACATTTCAAGGCACCTCCTTGCACCAAAAATTGGCCGCGGGCACAGCCGCGCCCATAAATACCCCCCCGAAGGCCGGTGCGCCAAGTTCGTCCAGCGGTAAAAGGCCACAAAAACGGGTGGGCTATAGCCTTGGGGGGTTGGGCTGGCCAACTTCGTCCGCCGGACTCGGAATCGCGCGAGACTTTGCAAGGCGCCTCCGTGTGCCAAAAGTAGGCTGCGGGCACGGCCGCGCACAAAAATACCCGCCCAAAGGCCGGGGCGCCAAGTTCGTCCAGCGGAAAAAGGCCACAAAAATGGGTGGGCTATAGCCTTGGGGGGTGAGGCTGGCCAACTTCGTCCGCCGGACTCGGAATGGCGCCTCCGTGTGCCAAAAATAGGCCGCGGGCACAGCCGCGCCCAAAAATACCCGCCCGAAGGCCGGGGCGTCAAGTTCGTCCAGCGGTAAAAGGCCATAAAAACGGGTGGGCTATAGCCTTGGGGGGTGGGGCTGGCCAACTTCGTCCGCCGGACTCGGAATGGCGCGAGACTTTGCGAGGCGCCTACGTGTGCCAAAAACAGGCCGCGCGGCCAAAAATACCCGCCCGAAGGCCGGGGCGCCATGTTCGTCCAGCGGTAAAAGGCCACAAAAACGGGTGGGCTATAGCCTTGGGGGGTGGGGGCCAACTTAGTCCGCAGGACTCGGAATGGCGCGAGACTTTGCGAGGCGCCTCCGAGTGCCAAAAATAGGCCGCAGGCACAGCCGCGGCCAAAAATACCCGCCCGAAGGCCGGGGCGCCAAGTTCGTCCAGCGGTAAAAGGCCACAAAAACGGGTGGGCTATAGCCTTGGGGGGTGGGGCTGGCCAACTTCGTCCGCCGGACTCGGAATGGCGCGAGACTTTGCGAGGCGCCACCGATTGCCAAAAATAGGCCGTGGGCACAGCCGCGCCCAAAAATACCCACCCGAAGGCCGGGGCGCCATGTTCGTCCAGCGGTAAAAGGCCACAAAAACGGGTGGGCTATAGCCTTGGGGGGTGGGGCTGGCCAACTTCGTCCGCCGGACTCGGAATGGCGCGAGACTTTGCGAGGCGCCTCCGAGTGCCAAAAATAGGCCGCGGGCACAGCCGTGCACAAAAATATCCGCCCGAAGGCCGGGGCGCCAAGTTCATCCAGCGGTAAAAGGCCACAAAAACGGGTGGGCTATAGCCTTGGGGGGTGGGGCTGGCCAACTTCGTCCGCCGGACTCGGAATGGCGCGAGACTTTACGAGGCACCTCCGTGTGCCAAAAATAGGCTATAGCCTTGGGCACGGCCGTGCCCGCAAAATACTCTCCCGAAGGCTGGGGCGCCAAGTTCTTCCCTTCGGCAAAAGGCCACAAAAACGGGTGGGCTATAGCCTTGGGGGGTGGGGCTGGCCAACTTCGTCCGCCGGACTCGGAATGGCGCGAGACTTTGCGAGGCGCCTCCGTGTGCCAAAAATAGGCCGCGGGCACAGCCGCGCCCAAAAATACCCGCCCGAAGGCCGGGGCGCCAAGTTCGTCCAGCGGTAAAAGGCCACAAAACGGGTGGGCTATAGCCTTGGGGGTGGGGCTGGCCAACTTCGTCCGCCGGACTCGGAATGGCGCCTCCGAGGCGCTCCGGGTAGGCATAGGCGCGCGAGACACACAGCCGCTCGATACCCGGCACCCAAGGCCGGGCGCCAAGTTCGTCCCAGCGGTAAAAGGCCACAAAACGGGTGGGCTATAGCCTTGGGGTGGGGCTGGCAACTTCGTCCGCCGGACTCGGAATGGCGGCGAGAATTTGGGAGGCGCCCGTGTGCCAAAACAGGCGGCACAGCCGCTCCCAAAAATACCCGCCCAAGGCCGGGCGCCATGTTCAAAGCGGTAAAAGGCCACAAAAACGGGTGGGCTATAGCCTTGGGGTGTGGGGCCTGCCAACTTCGTCCACCGGACTCGGAATGGCGCGAGACATTGCGAGGCGCCTCCGTGTGCCAAAAATAGGCCGCGGCCACAGCCATGCCCAAAAATACCCGCCCGAAGGCCGGGGCGCCAAGTTCGTCCAGCGGTAAAAGGCCACAAAAACGGGTGGGCTGTAGCCTTGGGGGGTGGGGCAGGTCAACTTCGTCCGCCGCACTCGGAATGGCGCGAGACTTTGGGAGGCGCCTCCGTGTGCCAAAAATAGGCCGTCGGCACAGCCACGCCCAAAAATACCCGCCCGAAGGCCGGGGCGCCAAGTTCGTCCAGCGGAAAAAGGCCACAAAAACGGGTGGGCTATAGCCTTGGGGGGTGGGGCTGGCCAACTTCGTCCGCCGGACTCGGAATGGCGCGAGACTTTGCGAGGCGCCTCCGTGTGCCAAAAATAGGCCGCAGGCACAGCCGCGCCCAAAAATACCCACCCGAAGGCCGGGGCGCCAAGTTCATCCAGCGGTAAAAGGCCACAAAACGGGTGGGCTATAGCCTTGGGGGGTGGGGCTGGCCAACTTCGTCCGCCGGACTCGGAATGGCGCGAGACTTTGCGAGGCACCTCCGTGTGCCAAAAATAGGCCGCGGGCACAGCCGCGCCCAAAAATACCCGCCCGAAGGCCGGGGCGCCAAGTTCGTCCAGCGGTAAAAGGCCACAAAAACGGGTGGGCTATAGCCTTGGGGGGTGGGGCTGGCCAACTTCGTCCGCCGGACTCGGAATGGCGCGAGACTTTGCGAGGCGCCTCCATGTACCAAAAATAGGCCGGGGGCACAGCCGCGCCCAAAAAATACCCGCCCAAAGGGCGGAGCGCCAAGTTCGTCCAGCGGAAAAAGGCCACAAAAACTGGTGGGCTATAGGCTTGGGGGTGGGGCTGGCCAACTTCGTACGCCGGACGCGGAATGGCGCGAGACATTGCGAGGCGCCGCCGTGGACTCGGAATCGCGCGAAACTTTCGAGGCACCTCCGTGGCACAGCCACACCAAAAATACCCGCCCGAAGGCCGGGGCGCCAAGTTCGTCCAGCGGAAAAAGGCCACAAAAACGGGTGGGCTATAGCCTTGGGGGGTGGGGCTGGCCAACTTCGTCCGCCGGACTCGGAATGGCGCGAGACTTTGCGAGGCGCCTCCGTGCGCCAAAAATAGGCCGCGGGCACAGCCGCGCCCAAAAATACCCTCCCGAAGGCCGGGGCGCCAAGTTCGTCCAGCGGTAAAAGGCCACAAAAACGGGTGGGCTATAGCCTTGGGGGGTGGGGCTGGCCAACTTCGTCCGCCGGACTCGGAATGGCGCGAGACTTTACGAGGCACCTCCGTGTGCCAAAAATAGGCCGCGGGCACGGCCGCGCCCAAAAATACCCGCCCGAAGGCTGGGGCGCCAAGTTCGTCCAGCTGAAAAAGGCCACAAAAACGGGTGGGCTATAGCCTTGGGGGGTGGGGCTGGCCAACTTCGTCCGCCGGACTCGGAATGGCGCGAGACTTTGCGAGGCGCCTCCGTGTGCCAAAAATAGGCCGCGGGCACAGCCGCGCCCATAAATACCCCCCCGAAGGCCGGGGCGCCAAGTTCGTCCAGCGGTAAAAGGCCACAAAAACGGGTGGGCTATAGCCTTGGGGGGTGGGGCTGGCCAACTTCGTCCGCCGGACTCGGAATCGCGCGAGACTTTTCGAGGCACCTCCGTGTGCCAAAAATAGGCTGCGGGCACGGCCGCGCGCAAAAATACCCGCCCGAAGGCCGGGGCGCCAAGTTCGTCCTGCGGAAAAAGGGCACAAAAACGGGTGGGCTATAGC
Organism: Citrus cavaleriei; assembly: GCA_030448935.1. Classification (NCBI taxonomy): domain Eukaryota; kingdom Viridiplantae; phylum Streptophyta; class Magnoliopsida; order Sapindales; family Rutaceae; genus Citrus; species Citrus cavaleriei. The sequence goes on along the minus strand of JAUJEM010000067.1, from coordinate 122,794 downwards.
CGTGGGGGTGGGGCTGGCCAACTTCGTCCGCCGGACTCGGAATGGCGCGAGACTTTGCGAGGCACCTCCGTGTGCGAAAAATAGGCCGCGAGCACAGCCGCGCCCATAAATACCCCCCCGAAGGCCGGGGCGCCAAGTTCGTCCAGCGGTAAAAGGCCACAAAAACGGGTGGGCTATAGCCTTGGGGGGTGGGGCTGGCCAACTTCGTCCGCCGGAATCGGAATGGCGCGAGATTTTACGAGGCGCCTCCGTGTGCCAAAAATAGGCCACGGGCACGGCCGCGCCCAAAAATACCCGCCCGAAGGCTGGGGCGCCAAGTTCGTCCAGCTGAAAAAGGCCACAAAAACGGGTGGGCTATAGCCTTGGGGGGTGGGGCTGGCCAACTTCGTCCGCCGGACTCGGGATGGCGCGAGACTTTGCGAGGCGCCTCCGTGTGGAAAAAATAGGCCGCAGGCACAGCCGCGCCCAAAAATACCCGCCCGAAGGCCGGGGCGCCAAGTTCGTCCAGCGGTAAAAGGCCATAAAAACGGGTGGGCTATAGCCTTGGGGGGTGGGGCTGGCCAACTTCGTCCGCCGGACTCGGAATGGCGCGAGACTTTGCGAGGCACCTCCGTGTGCCAAAAATAGGCCGCGGGCACAGCCGCGCCCAAAAATACCCGCCCGAAGGCCGGGGCGCCAAGTTCGTCCAGCGGTAAAAGGCCATAAAAACGGGTGGGCTATAGCCTTGGGGGGTGGGGCTGGCCAACTTCGTCCGTCGGACTCGGAATGGCGCGAGACTTTGCGAGGCGCCTCCATGTGCCAAAAATAGGCCGTGGGCACAGCCGCTCCCAAAAATACCCGCCCGAAGGCCGGGGCGCCTCGTTCGTCCAGCGGTAAAAGGCCACAAAAACGGGTGGGCTATAGCCTTGGGGGGTGGGGCTGGCCAACTTCGTCCGCCGGACTCGGAATGGCGCGAGACATTGCGAGGCGCCTCCGTGTGCCAAAAATAGGCCGCGGGCACAGCCACACCCAAAAATACCCGCCCGAAGGCCGGGGCGCCAAGTTCGTCCAGCGGTAAAAGGCTACAAAAACGGGTGGGCTATAGCCTTGGGGGGTGGGGCAGGCCAACTTCGTCCGCCGGACTCGGAATCGCGCGAGACTTTGTGAGGCGCCTCCGTGCGCCAAAAATAGGCCGTGGGCACAGCCGCGCCCAAAAATACCCACCCGAAGGCCGGGGCGCCAAGTTCGCCCAGCGGTAGAAGGCCACAAAAACGGGTGGGCTATAGCCTTGGGGGGTGGGGCTGGCCAACTTCGTCCGCCGGACTCGGAATGGCGCGAGACTTTACGAGGCACCTCCGTGTGCCAAAAATAGGCCGCGGGCCCGGCCGCGCCCAAAAATACCCGCCCGAAGGCTGGGGCGCCACGTTCGTCCAGCTGAAAAAGGCCACAAAAACGGGTGGGCTATAGCCTTGGGGGGTGGGGCTGCCCAACTTCGTCCGCCGGACTCGGAATGGTGCGAGACTTTGCGAGGCAGCTCCGTGTGCCAAAAATAGGCCGCGGGCACAGCCGCGCCAATAAATACCCACCCGAAGGCCGGGGCGCCAAGTTCGTCCCGCGGTAAAAGGCCACAAAAACGGGTGGGCTATAGCCTTGGGGGGTGGGGCTGGCCAACTTCATCCGCCGGACTCGGAATGGCGCCTCCGTGTGCCAAAAATAGGCCGCGGGCACAGCCGCGCCCAAAAATACCCGCCCGAAGGCCGGGGCGCCAAGTTCGTCCAGCGGTAAAAGGCCATAAAAACGGGTGGGCTATAGCCTTGGGGGGTGGGGCAGGCCAACTTCGTCCGACGGACTCGGAATGGCGCGAGACTTTACGAGGCGGCTCCGTGTGCCAAAAATAGGCCGCGGGCACAGCCGCGCCCATAAATACCCCCCCGAAGGCCGGGGCGCCAAGTTCGTCCCGCGGTAAAAGGCCACAAAAACGGGTGGGCTATAGCCTTGGGGGGTGGGGCTGGCCAACTTCGTCCGCCGGACTCGGAATGGCGCCTCCGTGTGCCAAAAATAGGCCGCGGACACAGCCGCGCCCAAAAATACCCGCCCGAAGGCCGGGGCGCCAAGTTCGTCCAGCGGTAAAAGGCCACAAAAACGGGTGGGCTATAGCCTTGGGGGGTGGGGCAGGCCAACTTCGTCCGCCGGACTCGGAATGGCGCGAGACTTTACGAGGCGCCTCCGTGTGCCAAAAATAGGCCGTGGGCACAGCCGCGCCCAAAAATACCCGCCCGAAGGCCGGGGCGCCAAGTTCGCCCAGCGGTAGAAGGCCACAAAAACGGGTGGGCTATAGCCTTGGGGGGTGGGGCTGGCCAACTTCGTCCGCCGGACTCGGAATGGCGCAAGACTTTGCGAGGCGCCTCCGTGTGCCAAAAATAGGCCGCGGGCACAGCCGCGCCCAAAAATAGCCGCCCGAAGGCCGGGGCGCCAAGTTCGTCCAGCGGTAAAAGGCCATAAAAACGGGTGGGCTATAGCCTTGGGGGGTGGGGCTGGCCAACTTCGTCCGCCGGACTCGGAATGGCGCGAGACTTTGCGAGGCGCCTCCGTGTGCCAAAAATAGGCCGCGGGCACAGCCGCGCCCAAAAATAGCCGCCCGAAGGTCGGGGCGCCAAGTTCGTCCAGCGGTAAAAGGCCACAAAAACGGGTGGGCTATAGCCTTGGGGGGTGGGGCAGGCCAACTTCGTCCGCCGGACTCGGAATGGCGCGAGACTTTACGAGGCGGCTCCGTGTGCCAAAAATAGGCCGCGGGCACAGCCGCGCCCATAAATACCCCCCCGAAGGCCGGGGCGCCAAGTTCGTCCCGCGGTAAAAGGCCACAAAAACGGGTGGGCTATAGCCTTGGGGGGTGGGGCTGGCAAACTTCGTCCGCCGGACTAGGAATGGCGCCTCCGTGTGCCAAAAATAGGCCACGGACACAGCCGCGCCCAAAAATACCCGCACGAAGGCCGGGGCACCAAGTTCGTCCAGCGGTAAAAGGCCACAAAAACGGGTGGGCTATAGCCTTGGGGGGTGGGGCAGGCCAACTTCGTCCGCCGGACTCGGAATGGCGCGAGACTTTACGAGGCGCCTCCATGTGCCAAAAATAGGCTGTGGGCACAGCCGCGCCCAAAAATACCCGCCCGAAGGCCGGGGCGCCAAGTTCGCCCAGCGGTAGAAGGCCACAAAAACGGGTGGGCTATAGCCTTGGGGGGTGGGGCTGGCCAACTTCGTCCGCCGGACTCGGAATGGCGCGAGACTTTACGAGGCACCTCCGTGTGCCAAAAATAGGCTGCGGGCACGGCCGCGCCCAAAAATACCCGCCCGAAGGCTGGGGCGCCAAGTTCGTCAAGCTGAAAAAGGCCACAAAAACGGGTGGGCTATAGCCTTGGGGGGTGGGGCTGGCCAACTTCGTCCGCCGGACTCGGAATTGCGCCTCCGTGTGCCGAAAATAGTCCACGGGCACAGCCGGGCCCAAAAATACCCGCCCGACGGCCGGGGTGCCAAGTTCGTCCAGCGGTAAAAGGCCATAAAAACGGGTGGGCTATAGCCTTGGGGGGTGGGGCAGGCCAACTTCGTCCGCCGGACTCGGAATGGCGCGAGACTTTACGAGGCGGCTCCGTGTGCCAAAAATAGGCCGCGGGCACAGCCGCGCCCATAAATACCCCCCCGAAGGCCGGGGCGCCAAGTTCGTCCAGCGGTAAAAGGCCACAAAAACGGGTGGGCTATAGCCTTGGGGGGTGGGGCTGGCCAACTTCGTCCGCCGGACTCGGAATGGCGCAAGACTTTGCGAGGCGCCTCCGTGTGCCAAAAATAGGCAGCGGGCACAGCCGCGCCCAAAAATACCCGCCCGAAGGCCGGGGCGCCAAGTTCGCCCAGCGGTAACCGGCCAACATAACGGGTGGGCTATAGCCTTGGGGGGTGGGGCTGGCCAACTTCGTCCGCCGGACTCGGAATGGCGCGAGACTTTGCGAGGCGCCTCCGTGTGCCAAAAATAGGCCATGGGCACAGCCGCGCCCAAAAATACCCGCCCGAAGTCCGGGGCGCCAAGTTTCGCCAGCGGTAAAAGGCCACAAAAACGGGTGGGCTATAGCCTTGGGGGGTGGGGCTGGCCAACTTCGTCCGCCGGACTCGGAATGGCGCGAGACTTTGCGAGGCGCCTCCGTGTGCCAAAAATAGGCCGCGGGCACAGCCGCGCCCAAAAATACCCGCCCGAAGGCCGGGGCGCCAAGTTCGTCCCGCGGTAAAAGGCCACAAAAACGGGTGGGCTATAGCCTTGGGGGGTGGGGCTGGCCAACTTCGTCCGCCGGACTCGGAATGGCACCTCCGTGTGCCAAAAATAGGCCGCGGACACAGCCGCGCCCAAAAATACCCGCCCGAAGGCCGGGGCACCAAGTTCGTCCAGCGGTAAAAGGCCACAAAAACGGGTGGGCTATAGCCTTGGGGGGTGGGGCAGGCCAACTTCGTCCGCCGGACTCGGAATGGCGCGAGACTTTACGAGGCGCCTCCATGTGCCAAAAATAGGCTGTGGGCACAGCTGCGCCCAAAAATACCCGCCCGAAGGCCGGGGCGCCAAGTTCGCCCAGCGGTACAAGGCCACAAAAACGGGTGGGCTATAGCCTTGGGGGGTGGGGCTGGCCAACTTCGTCCGCCGGACTCGGAATGGCGCGAGACTTTACGAGGCACCTCCGTGTGCCAAAAATAGGCTGCGGGCACGGCCGCGCCCAAAAATACCCGCCCGAAGGCTGGGGCGCCAAGTTCGTCCAGCTGAAAAAGGCCACAAAAACGGGTGGGCTATAGCCTTGGGGGGTGGGGCTGGCCAACTTTGTCCGCCGGACTCGGAATTGCGCCTCCGTGTGCCGAAAATAGTCCACGGGCACAGCCGGGCCCAAAAATACCCGCCCGACGGCCGGGGTGCCAAGTTCGTCCAGCGGTAAAAGGCCATAAAAACGGGTGGGCTATAGCCTTGGGGGGTGGGGCAGGCCAACTTCGTCCGCCGGACTCGGAATGGCGCGAGACTTTACGAGGCGGCTCCGTGTGCCAAAAATAGGCCGCAGGCACAGCCGCGCCCATAAATACCCCCCCGAAGGCCGGGGCGCCAAGTTCGTCCAGCGGTAAAAGGCCACAAAAACGGGTGGGCTATAGCCTTGGGGGGTGGGGCTGGCCAACTTCGTCCGCCGGACTCGGAATGGCGCCTCCGTGTGCCAAAAATAGGCCGCGGACACAGCCGCGCCCAAAAATACCCGCCCGAAGGCCGGGGCGCCAAGTTCGTCCAGCGGTAAAAGGCCACAAAAACGGGTGGGCTATAGCCTTGGGGGGTGGGGCTGGCCAACTTCGTCCGCCGGACTCGGGATGGCGCGAGCGTTTGCGAGGCGACTCCGTGCTGCTAAAAATAGGCCGCGGGCACAGCCGCGCCCAAAATACCCACCCGAAGGCCGGGCGCCAAGTTCGCCCAGCGGAAAAAGGCCACAAACACGGTTGGGCTATAGCCTTGGGGGGTGGGGCAGGCCAACTTCGTCCGCCGGACTCGGGATGGCGCGTGACTTTGCGAGGCGCCTCCGTGTGGAAAAAATAGGCCGCAGGCACAGCCGCGCCCAAAAATACCCGCCCGAAGGCTGGGGCGCCAAGTTCGTCCAGCTGAAAAAGGCCACAAAAACGGGTGGGCTATAGCCTTGGGGGGTGGGGCTGGCCAACTTTGTTCGCAGGACTCGGAATTGCGCCTCCGTGTGCCGAAAATAGTACACGGGCACAGCCGGGCCCAAAAATACCCGCCCGAAGGCCGGGGCGCCAAGTTCGTCCAGCGGTAAAAGGCCATAAAAACGGGTGGGCTATAGCCTTGGGGGGTGGGGCAGGCCAACTTCGTCCGCCGGACTCGGAATGGCGCGAGACTTTACGAGGCGGCTCCGTGTGCCAAAAATAGGCCGCGGGCACAGCCGCGCCCATAAATACCCCCCCGAAGGCCGGGGCGCCAAGTTCGTCCAGCGGTAAAAGGCCACAAAAACGGGTGGGCTATAGCCTTGGGGGGTGGGGCTGGCCAACTTCGTCCGCCGGACTCGGAATGGCGCCTCCGTGTGCCAAAAATAGGCCGCGGACACAGCCGCGCCCAAAAATACCCGCCCGAAGGCCGGGGCGCCAAGTTCGTCCTGCGGTAAAAGGCCACAAAAACGGGTGGGCTATAGCCTTGGGGGGTGGGGCAGGCCAACTTCGTCCGCCGGACTCGGAATGGCGCGAGACTTTACGAGGCGCCTCCGTGTGCCAAAAATAGGCCGTGGGCACAGCCGCGCCCAAAAATACCCGCCCGAAGGCCGGGGCGCCAAGTTCGCCCAGCGGTAGAAGGCCACAAAAACGGGTGGGCTATAGGCTTGGGGGGTGGGGCTGGCCAACTTCGTCCGCCGGACTCGGAATGGCGCGAGACTTTGCGAGGCGCCTCCGTGTGCCAAAAATAGGCCGCGGGCACAGCCGCGCCCAAAAATAGCCGCCCGAAGGTCGGGGCGCCAAGTTCGTCCAGCGGTAAAAGGCCACAAAAACGGGTGGGCTATAGCCTTGGGGGATGGGGCTGGCCAACTTCGTCCGCCGGACTCGGAATGGCGCGAGACTTTGCGAGGCGCCTCCGTGTGCTAAAAATAGGCCGCGGGCGCATCCGCGCCCAAAAATACCCACCCGAAGGCCGGGGCGCCAAGTTCGTCCAGCGGAAAAAGGCCACAAAAACGGGTGGGCTATAGCCTTGGGGGGTGGGGCTGGCCAACTTCGTCCGCCGGACTCGGAATGGCGCGAGACTTTGCGAGGCGCCTCCGTGTGCCAAAAATAGGCCGCGGGCACAGCCGCGCCCAAAAATACCCGCCCGAAGGCCGGGGCGCCAAGTTCGTCCAGCGGAAAAAGGCCACAAAAACGGGTGGGCTATAGCCTTGGGGGGTGGGGCTGGCCAACTTCGTCCGCCGGACTCGGAATGGCGCGAGACTTTACGAGGCGCCTCCGTGTGCCAAAAATAGGCCGCGGGCACAGCCGCGCCCAAAAATACCAGCCCGAAGGCCGGGGCGCCAAGTTCGTCCAGCGGTAAAAGGCCACAAAAACGGGTGGGCTATAGCCTTGGGGGGTGGGGCTGGCCAACTACGTCCGCCGGACTCGGACTGGCGCGAGACTTTGCGAGGCACCTCCGAGTGCCAAAAATAGGCCGCGGGCACAGCCGTGCACAAAAATATCCGCCCGAAGGCCGGGGCGCCAAGTTCGTCCATCGGTAAAAGGCCACAAAAACGGGTGGGCTATAGCCTTGGGGGGTGGGGCAGGCCAACTTCGTCCGCCGGACTCGGAATGGCGCGAGACTTTACGAGGCGGCTCCGTGTGCCAAAAATAGGCCGCGGGCACAGCCGCGCCCATAAATACCCCCCCGAAGGCCGGGGCGCCAAGTTCGTCCCGCGGTAAAAGGCCACAAAAACGGGTGGGCTATAGCCTTGGGGGGTGGGGCAGGCCCACTTCGTCCGCCGGACTCGGAATCGCGCGAGACTTTGCGAGGCGCCTCCGTGTGCCAAAAATAGGCCGTGGGCACAGCCGCGCCCAAAAATACCCACCCGAAGGCCGGGGCGCCAAGTTCGCCCAGCGGTAGAAGGCCACAAAAACGGGTGGGCTATAGCCTTGGGGGGTGGGGCTGGCCAACTTCATCCGCCGGACTCGGAATGGCGCGAGACTTTACGAGGCGCCTCCGTGTGCCAAAAATAGGCCGCGGGCACGGCCGCGCCCAAAAATACCCGCCCGAAGGCTGGGGCGCCAAGTTCATCCAGCTGAAAAAGGCCACAAAAACGGGTGGGCTATAGCCTTGGGGGGTGGGGCTGGCCAACTTAGTCCGCCGGACTCGGAATGGCACCTCCGTGTGCCAAAAATAGGCCGCGGGCACAGCCGCGCCCAAAAATATCCGCCCGAAGGCCGGGGCGCCAAGTTCGTCCAGCGGTAAAAGGCCACAAAAACGGGTGGGCTATAGCCTTGGGGTTGGGGCAGGCCAACTTCGTCCGCCGGACTCGGAATGGCGCGAGACTTTACGAGGCGCCTCCGTGTGCCAAAAATAGGCCGTGGGCACAGCCGCGCCCAAAAATACCCGCCCGAAGGCCGGGGCGCCAAGTTCGCCCAGCGGTAGAAGGCCACAAAAACGGGTGGGCTATAGCCTTTGGGGGTGGGGCTGGCCAACTTCGTCCGCCGGACTCGGAATGGCGCGAGACTTTGCGAGGCGCCTCCATGTGCCAAAAATAGGCCGCGGGCACAGCCGCGCCCAAAAATAGCCGCCCGAAGGTCGGGGCGCCAAGTTCGTCCAGCGGTAAAAGGCCACAAAAACGGGTGGGCTATAGCCTTGGGGGGTGGGGCTGGCCAACTTCGTCCGCCGGACTCGGAATGGCGCGTGACTTTGCGAGGCGCCTCCGTGTGCCAAAAATAGGCCGCGGGCACAGCCGCGCCCAAAAATACCCGCCCGAAGGCCGAGGCGCCAAGTTCGTCCAGCGGTAAAAGGCCATAAAAACGGATGGGCTATAGCCTTGGGGGGTGGGGCTGGCCCACTTCGTCCGCCGGACTCGGAATGGCGCGAGACTTTGCGAGGCGCCTCCGTGTGCCAAAAATAGGCCGCGGGCACAGGCTCGCCAAAAATACCCCCCCCTATGGCCGGGGCGCCCAGTCCGCCCAGCGGAAAACGGCCACACACACGGGTGGGCTACACCCCGGGGGGGTGGGGCTGGCCAACTTCGTCCGCCGGACTCGGAATGGCGCGAGACTTTGCGAGGCGCCTCCGTGTGCCAAAAATAGGCCGCGGGCACGGCCGCGCCCAAAAATACCCGCCCGAAGGCCGGGGCGCCAAGTTCGTCCAGCGGTAAAAGGCCACAAAAACGGGTGGGCTATAGCCTTGGGGGGTGGGGCTGGCCAACTTCGTCCGCCGGACTCGGAATGGCGCGAGACTTTGCGAGGCGCCTCCGTGTGCCAAAAATAGGCCGCGGGCACAGCCGCGCCCAAAAATACCCGCCTGAAGGCCGGGGCGCCAAGTTCGTCCAGCGGTAAAAGGCCATAAAAACGGATGGGCTATAGCCTTGGGGGGTGGGGCTGGCCAACTTCGTCCGCCGGACTCGGAATGGCGCGAGACTTTGCGAGGCGCCTCCGTGTGCCAAAAATAGGCCGCGGGCACAGTCGCTCCCAAAAATACCCGCCCGAAGGCCGGGGCGCCTCGTTCGTCCAGCGGTAAAAGGCCACAAAAACGGGTGGGCTATAGCCTTGGGGGGTGGGGCTGGCCCACTTCGTCCGCCGGACTCGGAATGGCGCGAAACATTGCGAGGCGCCTCCGTGTGCCAAAAATAGGCCGTGGGCACAGCCGCGCCCAAAAATACCCAACCGAAGGCCGGGGCGCCAAGTTCGCCCAGCGGTAGAAGGCCACAAAAACGGGTGGGCTATAGCCTTGGGGGGTGGGGCTGGCCCACTTCGTCCGCCGGACTCGGAATGGCGCGAGACTTTGCGAGGCGCCTCCGTGTGCCAAAAATAGGCCGCGGCCACAGTCGCTCCCAAAAATACCAGCCCGAAGGCCGGGGCGCCAAGTTCGTCCAGCTGAAAAAGGCCACAAAAACGGGTGGGCTATAGCCTTGGGGGGTGGGGCTGGCCAACTTCGTCCGCAGGACTCGGAATGGCGCGAGACTTTGCGAGGCGGTTCCGTGTGCCAAAAATAGGCCGCGGGCACAGCCGCGCCCATAAATACCCCCCCGAAGGCCGGGGCGCCAAGTTCGTCCAGCGGTAAAAGGCCACAAAAACGGGTGGGCTATAGCCTTGGGGGGTGGGGCTGGCCAACTTCGTCCGCCGGACTCGGAATGGCGCCTGCCTTTGCGAGGCGCCCCGTGTGCTGGCAAAATAGGCCGCGGGCACAGCCGCGCCCAAAAATACCCGCCCGAAGGCCGGGGCGCCAAGTTCGTCCAGCGGTAAAAGGCCACAAAAACGGGTGGGCTATAGCCTTGGGGGGTGGGGCTGGCCAACTACGTCCGCCGGACTCGGACTGGCGCGAGACTTTGCGAGGCACCTCCGAGTGCCAAAAATAGGCCGCGGGCACAGCCGTGTACAAAAATATCCGCCCAAAGGCCGGGGCGCCAAGTTCGTCCATCGGTAAAAGGCCAGAAAAACGGGTGGGCTATAGCCTTGGGGGGTGGGGCAGGCCAACTTCGTCCGCCGGACTCGGAATGGCGCGAGACTTTACGAGGCGCCGTGTGCTGCCAAAAAAATAGGCCGCGGGCACAGCCGCGCCCAAAAATACCCGCCCGAAGGCCGGGGCGCCAAGTTCGTCCAGCGGTAAAAGGCCACAAAAACGGGTGGGCTATAGCCTTGGGGGGTGGGGCAGGCCCACTTCGTCCGCCGGACTCGGAATCGCGCGAGACTTTGCGAGGCGCCTCCGTGTGCCAAAAATAGGCCGTGGGCACAGCCGCGCCCAAAAATACCCACCCGAAGGCCGGGGCGCCAAGTTCGCCCAGCGGTAGAAGGCCACAAAAACGGGTGGGCTATAGCCTTGGGGGGTGGGGCTGGCCAACTTCATCCGCCGGACTCGGAATGGCGCGAGACTTTGCGAGGCGGCTCCGTGTGCCAAAAATAGGCCGCGGGCACAGCCGCGCCCATAAATACCCCCCCGAAGGCCGGGGCGCCAAGTTCGTCCAGCGGTAAAAGGCCACAAAAACGGGTGGGCTATAGCCTTGGGGGGTGGGGCTGGCCAACTTCGTCCGCCGGACTCGGAATGGCGCGAGACCTCCGTGTGCCAAAAATAGGCCGCGGGCACAGCCGCGCCCAAAAATACCCGCCCGAAGGCCGGGGCGCCAAGTTCGTCCAGCGGTAAAAGGCCACAAAAACGGGTGGGCTATAGCCTTGGGGTTGGGGCAGGCCAACTTCGTCCGCCGGACTCGGAATGGCGCGAGACTTTACGAGGCGCCTCCGTGTGCCAAAAATAGGCCGTGGGCACAGCCGCGCCCAAAAATACCCGCCCGAAGGCCGGGGCGCCAAGTTCGCCCAGCGGTAGAAGGCCACAAAAACGGGTGGGCTATAGCCTTGGGGGGTGGGGCTGGCCAACTTCGTCCGCCGGACTCGGAATGGCGCGAGACTTTGCGAGGCGCCTCCGTGTGCCAAAAATAGGCCGCGGGCACAGCCGCGCCCAAAAATACCCGTCCGAAGGCCGGGGCTCCAAGTTCGTCCATCGGAAAAAGGCCACAAAAACGGGTGGGCTATAGCCTTGGGGGGTGGGGCTGGCCAACTTCGTCCGCAGGACTCGGAATGGCGCGAGACTTTGCGAGGCGGCTCCGTGTGCCAAAAATAGGCCGCGGGCACAGCCGCGCCCATAAATACCCCCCCGAAGGCCGGGGCGCCAAGTTCGTCCAGCGGTAAAAGGCCACAAAAACGGGTGGGCTATAGCCTTGGGGGGTGGGGCTGGCCAACTTCGTCCGCCGGACTTGGAATGGCGCCTCCGTGTGCCAAAAATAGGCCGCGGGCACAGCCGCGCCCAAAAATACCCGCCCGAAGGCCGGGGCGCCAAGTTCGTCCAGCGGTAAAAGGCCACAAAAACGGGTGGGCTATAGCCTTGGGGTTGGGGCAGGCCAACTTCGTCCGCCGGACTCGGAATGGTGCGAGACTTTACGAGGCGCCTCCGTGTGCCAAAAATAGGCCGTGGGCACAGCCGCGCCTAAAAATACCCGCCCGAAGGCCGGGGCGCCAAGTTCGCCCAGCGGTAGAAGGCCACAAAAACGGGTGGGCTATAGCCTTGGGGGGTGGGGCTGGCCAACTTCGTCCGCCGGACTCGGAATGGCGCGAGACTTTGCGAGGCGCCTCCATGTGCCAAAAATAGGCCGCGGGCACAGCCGCGCCCAAAAATAACCGCCCGAAGGTCGGGGCGCCAAGTTCGTCCAGCGGTAAAAGGCCACAAAAACGGGTGGGCTATAGCCTTGGGGGGTGGGGCTGGCCAACTTCGTCCGCCGGACTCGGAATGGCGCGTGACTTTGCGAGGCGCCTCCGTGTGCCAAAAATAGGCCGCGGGCACAGCCGCGCCCAAAAATACCCGCCCGAAGGCCGAGGCGCCAAGTTCGTCCAGCGGTAAAAGGCCATAAAAACGGATGGGCTATAGCCTTGGGGGGTGGGGCTGGCCCACTTCGTCCGCCGGACTCGGAATGGCGCGAGACTTTGCGAGGCGCCTCCGTGTGCCAAAAATAGGCCGCTGGCACGGCCGCGCCCAAAAATACCCGCCCGAAGGCCGGGGCGCCAAGTTCGTCCAGCGGTAAAAGGCCACAAAAACGGGTGGGCTATAGCCTTGGGGGGTGGGGCTGGCCAACTTCGTCCGCCGGACTCGGAATGGCGCGAGACTTTGCGAGGCACCTCCGTGTACCAAAAATAAGCCGCGGGCACGGCCGCGCCCAAAAATACCCGCCCGAAGGCCGGGTCGCCAAGTTCGTCCAGCGGTAAAAGGCCATAAAAACGGATGGGCTATAGCCTTGGGGGGTGGGGCTGGCCAACTTCGTCCGCCGGACTCGGAATGGCGCGAGACTTTGCGAGGCGCCTCCGTGTGCCAAAAATAGGCCGCGGGCACAGTCGCTCCCAAAAATACCCGCCCGAAGGCCGGGGCGCCTCGTTCGTCCAGCGGTAAAAGGCCACAAAAACGGGTGGGCTATAGCCTTGGGGGGTGGGGCTGGCCCACTTCGTCCGCCGGACTCGGAATGGCGCGAAACATTGCGAGGCGCCTCCGTGTGCCAAAAAAAACGGGTGGGCTATAGGCCGCGGGCACAGCCGCGCCCAAAAATACCCGTCCGAAGGCCGGGGCTCCAAGTTCGTCCATCGGAAAAAGGCCACAAAAACGGGTGGGCTATAGCCTTGGGGGGTGGGGCTGGCCAACTTCGTCCGCAGGACTCGGAATGGCGCGAGACTTTACGAGGCGCCTCCGTGTGTCAAAAATAGGCCGTGGGCACAGCCGCGCCTAAAAATACCCGCCCGAAGGCCGGGGCGCCAAGTTCGCCCAGCGGTAGAAGGCCACAAAAACGGGTGGGCTATAGCCTTGGGGGGTGGGGCTGGCCAACTTCGTCCGCCGGACTCGGAATGGCGCGAGACTTTGCGAGGCGCCTCCATGTGCCAAAAATAGGCCGCGGGCACAGCCGCGCCCAAAAATAACCGCCCGAAGGTCGGGGCGCCAAGTTCGTCCAGCGGTAAAAGGCCACAACAACGGGTGGGCTATAGCCTTGGGGGGTGGGGCTGGCCAACTTCGTCCGCCGGACTCGGAATGGCGCGTGACTTTGCGAGGCGCCTCCGTGTGCCAAAAATAGGCCGCGGGCACAGCCGCGCCCAAAAATACCCGCCCGAAGGCCGAGGCGCCAAGTTCGTCCAGCGGTAAAAGGCCATAAAAACGGATGGGCTATAGCCTTGGGGGGTGGGGCTGGCCCACTTCGTCCGCCGGACTCGGAATGGCGCGAGACTTTGCGAGGCGCCTCCGTGTGCCAAAAATAGGCCGCTGGCACGGCCGCGCCCAAAAATACCCGCCCGAAGGCCGGGGCGCCAAGTTCGTCCAGCGGTAAAAGGCCACAAAAACGGGTGGGCTATAGCCTTGGGGGGTGGGGCTGGCCAACTTCGTCCGCCGGACTCGGAATGGCGCGAGACTTTGCGAGGCACCTCCGTGTACCAAAAATAAGCCGCGGGCACGGCCGCGCCCAAAAATACCCGCCCGAAGGCCGGGTCGCCAAGTTCGTCCAGCGGTAAAAGGCCATAAAAACGGATGGGCTATAGCCTTGGGGGGTGGGGCTGGCCAACTTCGTCCGCCGGACTCGGAATGGCGCGAGACTTTGCGAGGCGCCTCCGTGTGCCAAAAATAGGCCGCGGGCACAGTCGCTCCCAAAAATACCCGCCCGAAGGCCGGGGCGCCTCGTTCGTCCAGCGGTAAAAGGCCACAAAAACGGGTGGGCTATAGCCTTGGGGGGTGGGGCTGGCCCACTTCGTCCGCCGGACTCGGAATGGCGCGAAACATTGCGAGGCGCCTCCGTGTGCCAAAAATAGGCCGCGGGCACAGCCGCGCCCAAAAATACCCGTCCGAAGGCCGGGGCTCCAAGTTCGTCCATCGGAAAAAGGCCACAAAAACGGGTGGGCTATAGCCTTGGGGGGTGGGGCTGGCCAACTTCGTCCGCCGGACTCGGAATGGCGCGAGACTTTGCGAGGCGCCTCCGTGTGCCAAAAATAGGCCGCAGGCACAGCCGCGCCCAAAAATACCCGCCCGAAGGCCGGGGCGCCAAGTTCGTCCAGCGGTAAAACGCCGCAAAAACGGGTGGGCGATAGCCTTGGGGGGTGGGGCTGGCCAACTTCGTCCGCCCGACTCGGAATGGCGCGAGACTTTGCAAGGCGCCTCCGTGTGCCAAAAATAGGCCGCGGCCACCGCCGCGCCCAAAAATACCCGCCCGAAGGCCGGGGCGCCAAGTTCGTCCAGCGGTAAAAGGCCACAAAAACGGGTGGCCTATAGCCTTGGGGGGTGGGGCTGGCCAACTTCGTCCGCCGGACTCGGAATGGCGCGAGACTTTGCGAGGCGCCTCCGTGTGCCAAAAATAGGCCGCGGGCACAGCCACGCCTAAAAATACCCGCCCGAAGGCCGGGGCGCCAAGTTCGTCCAGCGGAAAAAGGCCACAAAAACGGGTGGGCTATAGCCTTGGGGGGTGGGGCTGGCCAACTTCGTCCGCCGGACTCGGAATGGCGCGAGACTTTATGAGGCGCCTCCGTGTGCCAAAAATAGGCCGCGGGCACAGCCGCGCCCAAAAATACCCGCCCGAAGGCCGGGGCGCCAAGTTCGTCCAGCGGAAAAAGGCCACAAAAACGGGTTGGCTATAGCCTTGGGGGGTGGGGCTGGCCAACTTCGTCCGCCGGACTCGGAATGGCGCGAGACTTTGCGAGGCGCCTCCGTGTGCCAAAAATAGGCCACGGACACAGCCGCGCCCAAAAATACCCGCCCGAAGGCCGGGGCGCCAAGTTCGTCCAGCGGAAAAAGGCCACAAAAACGGGTGGGCTATAGCCTTGGGGGGTGGGGCTGGCCAACTTCGTCCGCCGGACTCGGAATGGCGCGAGAATTTGCGAGGCGCCTCCGTGTGCCAAAAATAGGCCGCGGGCACAGCCGCGCCCAAAAATACCCGCCCGAAGGCCGGGGCGCCAAGTTCGTCCAGCGGAAAAAGGCCACAAAAAGGGGTGGGCTATAGCCTTGGGGGGTGGGGCTGGCCAACTTCGACCGCCGGACTCGGAATGGCGCGAGAATTTGTGAGGCGCCTCCGTGTGCCAAATATAGGCCGCGGGCACAGCCGTGCCCAAAAATACCCGCCTGAAGGCCCGGGCGCCAAGTTCGTCCAGCGGAAAAAGGCCACAAAAACGGGTGGGCTATAGCCTTGGGGTGTGGGGCTGGCCAACTTCGTCCGCCGGACTCGGAATGGCGCGAGACTTTGCGAGGCGCCTCCGTGTGCTAAAAATAGGCCGCAAGCACAGCCGCGCCCAAAAATACCCGCCGGAAGGCCGGGGCGCCAAGTTCGTCCAGCGGTAAAAGGCCACAAAAACGGGTGGGCTATAGCCTTGGGGGGTGGGGCTGGCCAACTTCGTCCGCCGGACTCGGAATGGCGCGAGACTTTGCGAGGCGCCTCCATGTGCCAAAAATAGGCCGCGGGCACAGCCGCGCCCAAAAATACCCGCCCAAAGGCCGGGGCGCCAAGTTCGTCCAGCGGTAAAAGGCCACAAAAACGGGTGGGCTATAGCCTTGGGGGGTGGGGCTGGCCGACATCGTCCGCCGGACTCGGAATGGCGCGAGACTTTGCGAGGTGCCTCCGTGTGCCAAAAATAGGCCGCGGGCACAGCCGTACAAAAAAATACCCACCCGAAGGCCGGGGCGCCAAGTTCGTCCAGCGGTAAAACGCCGCAAAAACGGGTGGGCGATAGCCTTGGGGGGTGGGGCTGGCCAACTTCATCCGCCCGACTTGGAATGGCGCGAGACTTTGCAAGGCGCCTCCGTGTGCCAAAAATAGGCCGCGGCCACCGCCGCGCCCAAAAATACCCGCCCGAAGGCCGGGGCGCCAAGTTCGTCCAGCGGTAAAAGGCCACAAAAACGGGTGGCCTATAGCCTTGGGGGGTGGGGCTGGCCAACTTCGTCCGCCGGACTCGCAATGGCGCGAGACTTTGCGAGGCGCCTCCGTGTGCCAAAAATAGGCCGCGGGCACAGCCACGCCCAAAAATACCCGCCCGAAGGCCGGGGCGCCAAGTTCGTCCAGCGGAAAAAGGTTACAAAAACGGGTGGGCTATAGCCTTGGTGGGTGGGGCTGGCCAACTTCGTCCGCCGGACTCGGAATGGCGCGAGACTTTATGAGGCGCCTCCGTGTGCCAAAAATAGGCCGCGGGCACAGCCGCGCCCAAAAATACCCGCCCGAAGGCCGGGGCGCCAAGTTCGTCCAGCGGAAAAAGGCCACAAAAACGGGTTGGCTATAGCCTTGGGGGGTGGGGCTGGCCAACTTCGTCTGCCGGATTCAGAATGGCGCGAGACTTTACGAGGCGCCTCCGTGTGCCAAAAATAGGCCACGGACACAGCCGCGCCCAAAAATACCCGCCCGAAGGCCGGGGCGCCAAGTTCGTCCAGCGGAAAAAGGCCACAAAAACGGGTGGGCTATAGCCTTGGGGGGTGGGGCTGGCCAACTTCGACCGCCGGACTCGGAATGGCGCGAGAATTTGCGAGGCGCCTCCGTGTGCCAAAAATAGGCCGCGGGCACAGCCGCGCCCAAAAATACCCGCCCGAAGGCCGGGGCGCCAAGTTCGTCCAGCGGAAAAAGGCCACAAAAAGGGGTGGGCTATAGCCTTGGGGGGTGGGGCTGGCCAACTTCGACCGCCGGACTCGGAATGGCGCGAGAATTTGCGAGGCGCCTCCGTGTGCCAAATATAGGCCGCCGGCACAGCCGTGCCCAAAAATACCCGCCTGAAGGCCCGGGCGCCAAGTTCGTCCAGCGGAAAAAGGCCACAAAAACGGGTGGGCTATAGCCTTGGGGTGTGGGGCTGGCCAACTTCGTCCGCCGGACTCGGAATGGCGCGAGACTTTGCGAGGCGCCGCCGTGTGCTAAAAATAGGCCGCAAGCACAGCCGCGCCCAAAAATACCCGCCGGAAGGCCGGGGCGCCAAGTTCGTCCAGCGGTAAAAGGCCACAAAAACGGGTGGGCTATAGCCTTGGGGGGTGGGGCTGGCCAACTTCGTCCGCCGGACTCGGAATGGCGCGAGACTTTACGAGCCGCCTCCATGTGCCAAAAATAGGCCGCGGGCACAGCCGCGCCCAAAAATACCCGCCCAAAGGCCGGGGCGCCAAGTTCGTCCAGCGGTAAAAGGCCACAAAAACGGGTGGGCTATAGCCTTGGGGGGTGGGGCTGGCCGACATCGTCCGCCGGACTCGGAATGGCGCGAGACTTTGCGAGGTGCCTCCGTGTGCCAAAAATAGGCCGCGGGCACAGCCGTACAAAAAAATACCCACCCGAAGGCCGGGGCGCCAAGTTCGTCCAGCGGTAAAACGCCACAAAAACGGGTGGGCTATAGCCTTGGGGGGTGGGGCTGGCCAACTTCGTCCGCCGGACTCGGATTGGCGCGAGACTTTACAAGGTGCCTCCGTGTGCCAAAAATAGGCCGCTGGCACAGCCGCGCCCAAAAATACCCTCCCGAAGGCCGGGGCGCCAAGTTCGTCCAGCGGAAAAAGGCCACAAAAACGGGTGGGCTATAGCCTTGGGGGGTGGGGCTGACCAACTTCGTCCGCCGGACTCGGAATGGCGCGAGACTTTGCGAGGGGCCTCCGTGTTCCAAAAATAGGCCGCGGGCACAGCCGCGCCCAAAAATACCTGCCCGAAGGCTGGGGCGCCAAGTTCGTCCAGCGGTAAAAGGCCACAAAAACGGGTGGGCTATAGCCCTGGGGGGTGGGGCTGGCGAACTTCGTCCGCCGGACTCGGAATGGCGCGAGAGTTTGCAAGGTGCCTCCGTGTGCCAAAAATAGGCCGCGGGCACAGCCGCACCCAAAAATACCCGCCCGAAGGCCGGGGCGCCAAGTTCGTCCAGCGGTAAAAGGCCACAGAAACGGGTGGGCTATAGCCTTGGCGGGTGGGGCTGGCCAACTTCGTCCGCCGGACTCGGAATGGCGCGAGACTTTGCGATACGCCTCCGTGTGCCAAAAATAGGCCGCTGGCACAGCTGCGCCCAAAAATACCCGCCCGAAGGCCGGGGCGCCAAGTTCGTCCAGCGGAAAAAGGCCACAAAAACGGGTGGGCTATAGCCTTGGGGGGTGGGGCTGGCCAACTTCGTCCGCCGGACTCGGAATGGCGCGAGACTTTGCGAGGCGCCTCCGTGTGCCAAAAATAGGCCGCGGGCACAGCCGCGCCCAAAAATACCCGCCCGAAGGCCGGGGCGCCAAGTTCGTCCAGCGGAAAAAGGCCACAAAAACGGGTGGGCTATAGCCTTGGGGGGTGGGGCTGGCCCACTTCGTCCGCCGGACTCGGAATGGCGCGAGACTTTACGAGGCACCTCCGTGTGCCAAAAATAGGCCGTGGGCACAGCCGCGCCCAAAAATACCGGCCCGAAGGCCGGGGCGCCAAGTTCGTCCAGCGGAAAAAGGCCACAAAAACGGGTGGGCTATAGCCTTGGGGGTTGGGGCTGGCCAACTTCGTCCGCCGGACTCGGAATGGCGCGAGACTTTGCGAGGCGCCTCCGTGTGCCAAAAATAGGCCGCTGGCACAACCGCGCCCAAAAATACCCTCCCGAAGGCCGGGGCGCCAAAGTTCGTCCAGCGGAAAAAGGCCACAAAAACGGGTGGGCTATAGCCTTGGGGGGTGGGGCTGACCAACTTCGTCCGCCGGACTCGGAATGGCGCGAGACTTTGCGAGGGGCCTCCGTGTGCCAAAAATAGGCCGCGGGCACAGCCGCGCCCAAAAATACCTGCCCGAAGGCTGGGGCACCAAGTTTGTCCAGCGGTAAAAGGCCACAAAAACGGGTGGGCTATAGCCTTGGGGGGTGGGGCTGGCGAACTTCGTCCGCCGGACTCGGAATGGCGCGATACTTTGCGAGGTGCCTCCGTGTGCCAAAAATAGGCCGCGGGCACAGCCGCACCCAAAAATACCCGCCCGAAGGCCGGGGCGCCAAGTTCGTCAAACGGAAAAAGGCCACAAAAACGGGTGGGCTATAGCCTTGGGGGGTGGGGCTGGCCAACTTCGTCCGCCAGACTCGGAATGGCGCGAGACTTTGCGAGGCGGTACCGTGTGCCAAAAATAGGCCACGGGCACAGCCGCGCCCAGAAATACCCACCCGAAGGCCGGGGCGCCAAGTTCGTCCAGCGGAAAAAGGCCACAAAAACGGGTGGGCTATAGCCTTGGGGGGTGGGGCTGGCCAACTTCGTCCGCCGGACTCGGAATGGCGCGAGACTTTGCGAGCCGCCTCCATGTGCCAAAAATAGGCCGCAGGCACAGCCGCGCCCAAAAATACCCGCCCAAAGGCCGGGGCGCCAAGTTCGTCCAGCGGTAAAAGGCCACAAAAACGGGTGGGCTATAGCCTTGGGGGGTGGGGCTGGCCAACTTCGTCCGCCGGACTCGGATTGGCGCGAGACTTTGCGAGGCGCCTCCGTGTGCCAAAAATAGGCCGCTGGCACAGCCGCGCCCAAAAATACCCTCCCGAAGGCCGGGGCGCCAAGTTCGTCCAGCGGAAAAAGGCCACAAAAACGGGTGGGCTATAGCCTTGGGGGGTGGGGCTGACCAACTTCGTCCGCCGGACTCGGAATGGCGCGAGACTTTGCGAGGGGCCTCCGTGTGCCAAAAATAGGCCGCGGGCACAGCCGCGCCCAAAAATACCTGCCCGAAGGCTGGGGCGCCAAGTTCGTCCAGCGGTAAAAGGCCACAAAAACGGGTGGGCTATAGCCTTGGGGGTTGGGGCTGGCCAACTTCGTCCGCCGGACTCGGAATGGCGCGAGACTTTGAAAGGCCCCTCCGTGTGCCAAAAATAGGCCGCGGGCAAAGCCGCGCCCAAAAATACCCGCCCGAAGGCCGGCGCGCCAAGTTCGTCCAGCGGTAAAGGGCCACAAAAACGGGTGGGCTATAGCCTTGGGGGGTGGGGCTGGCCGACTTCGTCCGCCGGACTCGGAATGGCGCGAGATTTGCGAAGCGCCTCCGTGTGCCAAAAATAGGCCGCGGGCATACCCGCGCCCAAAAATACCCGCCCGAAGGCCGGGGCGCCAAGTTCGTCCAGCGGTAAAGGGCCACAAAAACGGGTGGGCTATAGCCTTGGGGGGTGGGGCTGGCCAACTTTGTCCGCCGGACTAGGAATGGCGCGAGACTTTGCGAGCCGCCTCCGTGTGCCAAAAATAGGCCGCGGGCACAGCCGCGCCCAAAAATACCCGCCCGAAGGCCGGGGCGCCAAGTTCGTCCAGCGGTAAAAGGCCACAAAAATGGGTGGGCTATAGCCTTGGGGGGTGGGGCTGGCCGACTTCGTCCGCCGGACTCAGAATGGCGCGAGACTTTGCGAGGTGCCTCCATGTGCCCAAAATAGGCCGCGGGCACAGCCGCACAAAAAAATACCCGCCCGAAGGCCGGGGCGCCAAGTTCGTCCAGCGGTAAAACGCCACAATAACGGGTGGGCTATAGCCTTGGGGGGTGGGGCTGGCCAACTTCGTCCGCCGGACTCGGAATGGCGCGAGACTTTGCGAGGCGCCTCCGTGTGCCAAAAATAGGCCGCGGGCACAGCCGCGCCCAAAAATACCCGCCCGAAGGCCGGGGCGCCAAGTTCGTCCAGCGGAAAAAGGCCACAAAAACGGGTGGGCTATAGCCTTTGGGGGTGGGGCTGACCAACTTCGTCCGCCGGACTCGGAATGGCGCGAGACTTTGCGAGGGGCCTCCGTGTGCCAAAAATAGGCCGCGGGCACAGCCGCGCCCAAAAATACCTGCCCGAAGGCTGGGGCGCCAAGTTCGTCCAGCGGTAAAAGGCCACAAAAACGGGTGGGCTATAGCCCTGGGGGGTGGGGCTGGCGAACTTCGTCCGCCGGACTCGGAATGGCGCGAGACTTTGCAAGGTGCCTCCGTGTGCCAAAAATAGGCCGCGGGCACAGCCGCACCCAAAAATACCCGCCCGAAGGCCGGGGCGCCAAGTTCGTCCAGCGGTAAAAGGCCACAGAAACGGGTGGGCTATAGCCTTGGCGGGTGGGGCTGGCCAACATCGTCCGCCGGACTCGGAATGGCGCGAGACTTTACGATACGCCTCCGTGTGCCAAAAATAGGCCGCTGGCACAGCTGCGCCCAAAAATACCTGCCCGAAGGCCGGGGCGCCAAGTTCGTCCAGCGGAAAAAGGCCACAAAAACGGGTGGGCTATAGCCTTGGGGGGTGGGGCTGGCCAACTTCGTCCGCCGGACTCGGAATGGCGCGAGACTTTGCGAGGCGCCTCCGTGTGCTAAAAATAGGCCGCGGGCACAGCCGCGCCCAAAAATACCCGCCCGAAGGCCGGGGCGCCAAGTTCGTCCAGCGGTAAAAGGCCACAAAAACGGGTGGGCTATAGCCTTGGGGGGTGGGGCTGGCCGACTTCGTCCGCCGGACTTGGAATGGCGCGAGACTTTGCGAGGTGCCTCCATGTGCCCAAAATAGGCCGCGGGCACAGCCGCACAAAAAAATACCCGCCCGAAGGCCGGGGCGCCAAGTTCGTCCAGCGGTAAAACGCCACAAAGACGGGTGGGCTATAGCCTTGGGGGGTGGGGCTGGCCAACTTCGTCCGCCGGACTCGGATTGGCGCGAGACTTTGCGAGGCGCCTCCGTGTGCCAAAAATAGGCCGCTGGCACAGCCGCGCCCAAAAATACCCTCCCGAAGGCCGGGGCGCCAAGTTCGTCCAGCGGAAAAAGGCCACAAAAACGGGTGGGCTATAGCCTTTGGGGGTGGGGCTGACCAACTTCGTCCGCCGGACTCGGAATGGCGCGAGACTTTGCGAGGGGCCTCCGTGTGCCAAAAATAGGCCGCGGGCACAGCCGCGCCCAAAAATACCTGCCCGAAGGCTGGGGCGCCAAGTTCGTCCAGCGGTAAAAGGCCACAAAAACGGGTGGGCTATAGCCCTGGGGGGTGGGGCTGGCGAACTTCGTCCGCCGGACTCGGAATGGCGCGAGACTTTGCAAGGTGCCTCCGTGTGCCAAAAATAGGCCGCGGGCACAGCCGCACCCAAAAATACCCGCCCGAAGGCCGGGGCGCCAAGTTCGTCCAGCGGTAAAAGGCCACAGAAACGGGTGGGCTATAGCCTTGGCGGGTGGGGCTGGCCAACATCGTCCGCCGGACTCGGAATGGCGCGAGACTTTGCGATACGCCTCCGTGTGCCAAAAATAGGCCGCTGGCACAGCTGCGCCCAAAAATACCTGCCCGAAGGCCGGGGCGCAATGTTCGTCCAGCGGAAAAAGGCCACAAAAACGGGTGGGCTATAGCCTTGGGGGGTGGGGCTGGCCAACTTCGTCCGCCGGACTCGGAATGGCGCGAGACTTTGCGAGGCGCCTCCGTGTGCCAAAAATAGGCCGCGGGCACAGCCGCGCCCAAAAATACCCGCCCGAAGGCCGGGGCGCCAAGTTTGTCCAGCGGAAAAAGGCCACAAAAACGGGTGGGCTATAGCCTTGGGGGGTGGGGCTGGCCAACTTCGTCTGCCGGACTCGGAATGGCGCGAGACTTTGCGAGGCGCCTCCGTGTGCCAAAAATAGGCCACGGACACAGCCGTGCCCAAAAATACCCGCCCGAAGGCCGGGGCGCCAAGTTCGTCCAGCGGAAAAAGGCCACAAAAAAGGGTGGGCTATAGCCTTGGGGGGTGGGGCTGGCCAACTTCGACCGCCGGACTCGGGATGGCGCGAGAATTTGCGAGGCGCCTCCGTGTGCCAAAAATAGGCCGCGGGCGCAGCCGTGCCCAAAAATACCCGCCTGAAGGCCCGGGCGCCAAGTTCGTCCAGCGGAAAAAGGCCACAAAAACGGGTGGGCTATAGGCTTGGGGTGTGGGGCTGGCCAACTTCGTCCGCCGGACTCGGAATGGCGCGAGACTTTGCGAGGCGTCTCCGTGTGCTAAAAATAGGCCGCAAGCACAGCCGCGCCCAAAAATACCCGCCGGAAGGCCGGGGCGCCAAGTTCGTCCAGCGGTAAAAGGCCACAAAAACGGGTGGGCTATAGCCTTGGGGGGTGGGGCTGGCCAACTTCGTCCGCCGGACTCGGAATGGCGCGAGACTTTGCGAGCCGCCTCCATGTGCCAAAAATAGGCCGCGGGCACAGCCGCGCCCAAAAATACCCGCCCAAAGGCCGGGGCGCCAAGTTCGTCCAGCGGTAAAAGGCCACAAAAACGGGTGGGCTATAGCCTTGGGGGGTGGGGCTGGCCGACTTCGTCCGCCGGACTCGGAATGGCGCGAGACTGCGAGGTGCCTCCGTGTGCCAAAAATAGCCATGGCACAGCCGCAAAAAAAATACCCACCCGAAGGCCGGGGCGCCAAGTTCGTCCAGCGGTAAAACGCCACAAAAACGGGTGGGCTATAGCCTTGGGGGGTGGGGCTGGCCAACTTCGTCCGCCGGACTCGGATTGGCGCGAGACTTTGTGAGGCGCCTCCGTGTGCCAAAAATAGGCCGCTGGCACAGCCGCGCCCAAAAATACCCTCCCGAAGGCCGGGGCGCCAAGTTCGTCCAGCGGAAAAAGGCCACAAAAACGGGTGGGCTATAGCCTTGGGGGGTGGGGCTGGCCAACTTCGTCCGCCGGACTCGGAATGGCGCGAGACTTTGCGAGGCGCCTCCGTGTGCCAAAAATAGGCCGCGGGCACAGCCGCGCCCAAAAATACCCGCCCGAAGGCCGGGGCGCCAAGTTTGTCCAGCGGAAAAAGGCCACAAAAACGGGTGGGCTATAGCCTTGGGGGGTGGGGCTGGCCAACTTCGTCTGCCGGACTCGGAATGGCGCGAGACTTTGCGAGGCGCCTCCGTGTGCCAAAAATAGGCCACGGACACAGCCGCGCCCAAAAATACCCGCCCGAAGGCCGGGGCGCCAAGTTCGTCCAGCGGAAAAAGGCCACAAAAAGGGGTGGGCTATAGCCTTGGGGGGTGGGGCTGGCCAACTTCGACCGCCGGACACGGGATGGCGCGAGAATTTGCGAGGCGCCTCCGTGTGCCAAAAATAGGCCGCGGGCGCAGCCGTGCCCAAAAATACCCGCCTGAAGGCCCGGGCGCCAAGTTCGTCCAGCGGAAAAAGGCCACAAAAACGGGTGGGCTATAGGCTTGGGGTGTGGGGCTGGCCAACTTCGTCCGCCGGACTCGGAATGGCGCGAGACTTTGCGAGGCGTCTCCGTGTGCTAAAAATAGGCCGCAAGCACAGCCGCGCCCAAAAATACCCGCCGGAAGGCCGGGGCGCCAAGTTCGTCCAGCGGTAAAAGGCCACAAAAACGGGTGGGCTATAGCCTTGGGGGGTGGGGCTGGCCAACTTCGTCCGCCGGACTCGGAATGGCGCGAGACTTTACGAGCCGCCTCCATGTGCCAAAAATAGGCCGCGGGCACAGCCGCGCCCAAAAATACCCGCCCAAAGGCCGGGGCGCCAAGTTCGTCCAGCGGTAAAAGGCCACAAAAACGGGTGGGCTATAGCCTTGGGGGGTGGGGCTGGCCGACTTCGTCCGCCGGACTCGGAATGGCGCGAGACTTTGCGAGGTGCCTCCGTGTGCCAAAAATAGGCCGCGGGCACAGCCGTACAAAAAAATACCCACCCGAAGGCCGGGGCGCCAAGTTCGTCCAGCGGTAAAACGCCACAAAAACGGGTGGGCTATAGCCTTGGGGGGTGGGGCTGGCCAACTTCGTCCGCCGGACTCGGATTGGCGCGAGACTTTGCGAGGCGCCTCCGTGTGCCAAAAATAGGCCGCTGGCACAGCCGCGCCCAAAAATACCCTCCCGAAGGCCGGGGCGCCAAGTTCGTCCAGCGGAAAAAGGCCACAAAAACGGGTGGGCTATAGCCTTGGGGGGTGGGGCTGACCAACTTCGTCCGCCGGACTCGGAATGGCGCGAGACTTTGCGAGGGGCCTCCGTGTGCCAAAAATAGGCCGCGGGCACAGCCGCGCCCAAAAATACCTGCCCGAAGGCTGGGGCGCCAAGTTCGTCCAGCGGTAAAAGGCCACAAAAACGGGTGGGCTATAGCCCTGGGGGGTGGGGCTGGCGAACTTCGTCCGCCGGACTCGGAATGGCGCGAGAGTTTGCAAGGTGCCTCCGTGTGCCAAAAATAGGCCGCGGGCACAGCCGCACCCAAAAATACCCGCCCGAAGGCCGGGGCGCCAAGTTCGTCCAGCGGTAAAAGGCCACAAAAACGGGTGGGCTATAGCCTTGGCGGGTGGGGCTGGCCAACTTCGTCCGCCGGACTCGGAATGGCGCGAGACTTTGCGATACGCCTCCGTGTGCCAAAAATAGGCCGCTGGCACAGCTGCGCCCAAAAATACCCGCCCGAAGGCCGGGGCGCCAAGTTCGTCCAGCGGAAAAAGGCCACAAAAACGGGTGGGCTATAGCCTTGGGGGGTGGGGCTGGCCAACTTCGTCCGCCGGACTCGGAATGGCGCGAGACTTTGCGAGGCGCCTCCGTGTGCCAAAAATAGGCCGCGGGCACAGCCGCGCCCAAAAATACCCACCCGAAGGCCGGGGCGCCAAGTTCGTCCAGCGGAAAAAGGCCACAAAAACGGGTGGGCTATAGCCTTGGGGGGTGGGGCTGGCCCACTTCGTCCGCCGGACTCGGAATGGCGCGAGACTTTACGAGGCACCTCCGTGTGCCAAAAATAGGCCGTGGGCACAGCCGCGCCCAAAAATACCGGCCCGAAGGCCGGGGCGCCAAGTTCGTCCAGCGGAAAAAGGCCACAAAAACGGGTGGGCTATAGCCTTGGGGGTTGGGGCTGGCCAACTTCGTCCGCCGGACTCGGAATGGCGCGAGACTTTTCGAGGCGCCTCCGTGTGCCAAAAATAGGCCGCTGGCACAGCCGCGCCCAAAAATACCCTCCCGAAGGCCGGGGCGCCAAGTTCGTCCAGCGGAAAAAGGCCACAAAAACGGGTGGGCTATAGCCTTGGGGGGTGGGGCTGACCAACTTCGTCCGCCGGACTCGGAATGGCGCGAGACTTTGCGAGGGGCCTCCGTGTGCCAAAAATAGGCCGCGGGCACAGCCGCGCCCAAAAATACCTGCCCGAAGGCTGGGGCGCCAAGTTCGTCCAGCGGTAAAAGGCCACAAAAACGGGTGGGCTATAGCCTTGGGGGGTGGGGCTGGCGAACTTCGTCCGCCGGACTCGGAATGGCGCGATACTTTGCGAGGTGCCTCCGTGTGCCAAAAATAGGCCGCGGGCACAGCCGCACCCAAAAATACCCGCCCGAAGGCCGGGGCGCCAAGTTCGTGAAGCGGAAAAAGGCCACAAAAACGGGTGGGCTATAGCCTTGGGGGGTGGGGCTGGCCAACTTCGTCCGCCGGACTCGGAATGGCGCGAGACTTTGCGAGGCGGTACCGTGTGCCAAAAATAGGCCGCGGGCACAGCCGCGCCCAGAAATACCCACCCGAAGGCCGGGGCGCCAAGTTCGTCCTGCGGAAAAAGGCCACAAAAACGGGTGGGCTATAGCCTTGGGGGGTGGGGCTGGCCCACTTCGTCCGCCGGACTCGGAATGGCGCGAGACTTTGCGAGCTGCCTCCATGTGCCAAAAATAGGCCGCGGGCACAGCCGCGTCCAAAAATACCCGCCCAAAGGCCGGGGCGCCAAGTTCGTCCAGCGGTAAAAGGCCACAAAAACGGGTGGGTTATAGCCTTGGGGGGTGGGGCTGGCCGACTTCGTCCGCCGGACTCGGAATGGCGCGAGACTTTGCGAGGTGCCTCCGTGTGCCAAAAATAGGCCGCGGGCACAGCCGCACAAAAAAATACCCGCCCGAAGGCCGGGGCGCCAAGTTCGTCCAGCGGTAAAACGCCACAAAAACGGGTGGGCTATAGCCTTGGGGGGTGGGGCTGGCCAACTTCGTCCGCCGGACTCGGATTGGCGTGAGACTTTGCGAGGCGCCTCCGTGTGCCAAAAATAGGCCGCTGGCACAGCCGCGCCCAAAAATACCCACCCGAAGGCCGGGGCGCCAAGTTCGTCCAGCGGAAAAAGGCCACAAAAACGGGTGGGCTATAGCCTTGGGGGGTGGGGCTGACCAACTTCGTCCGCCGGACTCGGAATGGCGCGAGACTTTGCGAGGGGCCTCCGTGTGCCAAAAATAGGCCGCGGGCACAGCCGCGCCCAAAAATACCTGCCCGAAGGCTGGGGCGCCAAGTTCGTCCAGCGGTAAAAGGCCACAAAAACGGGTGGGCTATAGCCTTGGGGGTTGGGGCTGGCCAACTTCGTCCGCCGGACTCGGAATGGCGCGAGACTTTGAAAGGCCCCTCCGTGTGCCAAAAATAGGCCGCGGGCAAAGCCGCGCCCAAAAATACCCGCCCGAAGGCCGGCGCGCCAAGTTCGTCCAGCGGTAAAGGGCCACAAAAACGGGTGGGCTATAGCCTTGGGGGGTGGGGCTGGCCGACTTCGTCCGCCGGACTCGGAATGGCGCGAGATTTGCGAAGCGCCTCCGTGTGCCAAAAATAGGCCGCGGGCATACCCGCGCCCAAAAATACCCGCCCGAAGGCCGGGGCGCCAAGTTCGTCCAGCGGAAAAAGGCCACAAAAACGGGTGGGCTATAGCCTTGGGGGGTGGGGCTGGCCAACTTCGTCCGCCGGACTCGGAATGGCGCGAGAGTTTTCGAGCCGCCTCCATGTGCCAAAAATAGGCCGCGGGCACAGCCGCGCCCAAAAATACCCGCCCAAAGGCCGGGGCGCCAAGTTCGTCCAGCGGTAAAAGGCCACAAAAACGGGTGGGCTATAGCCTTGGGGGGTGGGGCTGGCCGACTTCGTCCGCCGGACTCGGAATGGCGCGAGACTTTGCGAGGTGCCTCCGTGTGCCAAAAATAGGCCGCGGGCACAGCCGCACAAAAAAATACCCGCCCGAAGGCCGGGGCGCCAAGTTCGTCCAGCGGTAAAACGCCACAAAAACGGGTGGGCTATAGCCTTGGGGGGTGGGGCTGGCCAACTTCGTCCGCCGGACTCGGATTGGCGCGAGACTTTGCGAGGCGCCTCCGTGTGCCAAAAATAGGCCGCTGGCACAGCCGCGCCCAAAAATACCCTCCCGAAGGCCGGGGCGCCAAGTTCGTCCAGCGGAAAAAGGCCACAAAAACGGGTGGGCTATAGCCTTGGGGGGTGGGGCTGACCAACTTCGTCCGCCGGACTCGGAATGGCGCGAGACTTTGCGAGGGGCCTCCGTGTGCCAAAAATAGGCCACGGGCACAGCCGCGCCCAAAAATACCTGCCCGAAGGCTGGGGCACCAAGTTCGTCCAGCGGTAAAAGGCCACAAAAACGGGTGGGCTATAGCCTTGGGGGTTGGGGCTGGCCAACTTCGTCCGCCGGACTCGGAATGGCGCGAGACTTTGAAAGGCCCCTCCGTGTGCCAAAAATAGGCCGCGGGCAAAGCCGCGCCCAAAAATACCCGCCCGAAGGCCGGCGCGCCAAGTTCGTCCAGCGGTAAAGGGCCACAAAAACGGGTGGGCTATAGCCTTGGGGGGTGGGGCTGGCCGACTTCGTCCGCCGGACTCGGAATGGCGCGAGATTTGCGAAGCGCCTCCGTGTGCCAAAAATAGGCCGCGGGCATACCCGCGCCCAAAAATACCCGCCCGAAGGCCGGGGCGCCAAGTTCGTCCAGCGGTAAAGGGCCACAAAAACGGGTGGGCTATAGCCTTGGGGGGTGGGGCTGGCCAACTTCGTCCGCCGGACTAGGAATGGCGCGAGACTTTGCGAGCCGCCTCCGTGTGCCAAAAATAGGCCGCGGGCACAGCCGCGCCCAAAAATACCCGCCCGAAGGCCGGGGCGCCAAGTTCGTCCAGCGGTAAAAGGCCACAAAAACGGGTGGGCTATAGCCTTGGGGGGTGGGGCTGGCCGACTTCGTCCGCCGGACTTGGAATGGCGCGAGACTTTGCGAGGTGCCTCCATGTGCCCAAAATAGGCCGCGGGCACAGCCGCACAAAAAAATACCCGCCCGAAGGCCGGGGCGCCAAGTTCGTCCAGCGGTAAAACGCCACAAAAACGGGTGGGCTATAGCCTTGGGGGGTGGGGCTGGCCAACTTCGTCCGCCGGACTCGGATTGGCGCGAGACTTTGCGAGGCGCCTCCGTGTGCCAAAAATAGGCCGCTGGCACAGCCGCGCCCAAAAATACCCTCCCGAAGGCCGGGGCGCCAAGTTCGTCCAGCGGAAAAAGGCCACAAAAACGGGTGGGCTATAGCCTTGGGGGGTGGGGCTGACCAACTTCGTCCGCCGGACTCGGAATGGCGCGAGACTTTGCGAGGGGCCTCCGTGTGCCAAAAATAGGCCGCGGGCACAGCCGCGCCCAAAAATACCTGCCCGAAGGCTGGGGCGCCAAGTTCGTCCAGCGGTAAAAGGCCACAAAAACGGGTGGGCTATAGCCTTGGGGGGTGGGGCTGGCGAACTTCGTCCGCCGGACTCGGAATGGCGCGAGACTTTGCGAGGTGCCTCCGTGTGCCAAAAATAGGCCGCGGGCACAGCCGCGCCCAAAAATACCCGCCCGAAGGCCGGGGCGCCAAGTTCGTCCAGCGGTAAAAGGCCACAAAAACGGGTGGGCTATAGCCTTGGGGGGTGGGGCTGGCCAACTTCGTCCGCCGGACTCGGAATGGCGCGAGACTTTGCGAGGCCTCCGTGTGTGCCAAAAATAGGCCATGGCACAGCTGCGCTCAAAAATACCCGCCCGAAGGCCGGGCGCCATGTTCGTCCAGCGGTAAAGGCCCACAAAAAGGGGTGGGCTATAGCCTTGGGGGTGGGGCTGGCCAACTCTGTCCGCCGGACTCGGAATGGCGCGAGACTTTGCGAGGCGCCTCCGTGTGCTGTGGGCCAGGTCGCGGGCACAGCCGCCTGCAAATACCCGCCCGAAGGCCGGGGTGCCAAGTTCGTCCAGCGGAAAAAGGCCACAAAAACGGGTGGGCTATAGCCTTGGGGGTGGGGCTGGCCAACCGTCCGCCGGACTCGGAATGGCGCGAGACTTTGAAAGGCGCCTCCGTGTGCCCAAAAATAGGCCGTGGGCACAGCCGCACAAAAATACCCGCCCGAAGGCCGGGCGCCAAGTTCGGCCCAGCGGAAAAGGCCACAAAACGGGTGGGCTATAGCCTTGGGGGTGGGGCTGGCCAACTTTCGTCCGCGGACTCGGAATGGCGAGACTTTGCGAGGCGCCTCCGTGTGCCAAAAAAATAGGCCGCGGGCTCAGCCGCGCATAAAAATACCCTCCCGAAGGCCCGGGCGCCAAGTTCGTCCAGCGGAAAAAGGCCACAAAAACGGTGGGCTATAGCCTTGGGGGGTGGGGCTGACCAACTTCGTCCGCCGGACTCGGAATGGCGCGAGACTTTGAGGGGCCTCCGTGTGTGCCAAAAATAGGTCACGGGCACAGCCGCGCCTAAAAATACCTGCCCAAGGCTGGGGGCCAAGTTCATCCAGCGGAAAAAGGCCACAAAACGGTGGCTATAGCCTTGGGGGTGGGCTGGCCAACTGCCCTGGCCTCGGACCTCGGAATGGCGAGACTTTGCGAGGCTCCTCCGTGTGCTGCAAAATAGGCCACTGGGCACAGCTGCGCCCAAAAATACCCGCCCGAAGGCCGGGCGCCAAAGTTCGTCCAGCGGTAAAAGGCCACAAAACGGGTGGGCTATGCCTTGGGGGTGGGGCTGGCCAACTGGCCCGCCGGACTCGGAATGGCGCGAGACTTGCGAGGCGCCGTGTGCCAAAAATAGGCCGCTGGCACAGCCGCTAAAATACCCTCCCAAGGCCGGGGCGCCAAGTTCGTCCAGCAGAAAAAGGCCACAAAAACGGGTGGGCTATAGCCTTGGGGGTGGGGCTGCCACAACTTCGTCCGCTCGGACTCGGAATGGCGCGAGACTTTTCAAGGCGCTCCGTGTGCTGTGGCCAGGTCACGGGCTCAGCGCGCCAAAAATACCCGCCAAGGCCCGGCGCCAAGTTCGCTCCAGCGGAAAAAGGCCACAAAAACGGTGGGCTATAGCCTTGGGGGGTGGGGCTGGCCAACTTTGGCCTCGGGACTGGAATGGCGCGAGACTTTGCGAGGCGCCCGTGTCCTGTAATAGGCCGCGGGCACAGCCGCGCCCAAAAATACCCACCCGAAGGCCGGGCGCCAAGTCTGGGTCCAGCGGAAAAGGCCACAAAAACGGTGGGCTATAGCCTTGGGGGTTGGGTTGGCCAACTTCCGCCGGACTCGGAATGGCGCGAGACTCTTGAGGCGCCTCCAGAAGCTGGGGCCAGGTCACTGGCACAGCCGCGCCAAAAATACCTCCCGAAGGCCGGGCGCCAAGTTCGGCCCAGCTGAAAAAGGCCAAAAACGGGTGGCTATAGCCTTGGGGGGTGGGGCTGACCAACTTCCCGCCGGACTCGGAATGGCGCAAGACTTATGAGGGGCCTCCGTGTGCCAAAATAGCCGCGGGCACAGCCGCCAAAAATACTCCGCCCAAGGCCGGGGCGCCAAGTTCACCCAGCGGAAAAAAGGCCACAAAAACGGGTGGGCTATAGCCTTGGGGGTGGGGCTGGCCAACTTCGTCCGCCTCGGACTCGGAATGGCGCGAGACTTGAAAGGCCCTCCGTGTGCAAAAATAGCCGCGGGCACAGCCGCGCCTAAAAAATACCAGCCTCGAAGGCCGGGCGCCAAGTTCGCCCAGCAAAAAGGCCACAAAAACGGGTGGGCTATAGCCTTGGGGGTGGGCTGGGCAACATCTGTCCGCCGGACTCGGAATGGCGAGACTTTGCGAGGCGCCTCCGTGTGCCAAAATAAGCCGCGGGCTCAGCCGCGCCCAAAATACCCGCCCAAGGCCGGGCGCCTGTCTGTCCAGCGGTAAAAGGCCACAAAACGGGTGGGCCATAGCCTTGGGGGTGGGGCTGGCTAACTTCGTCCGGCCGGACTCGGAATGGCGCGAGACTTTGCGAGGCGCCTCCGTGTCCCAAAATAGGCCACGGGCACAGCCGCATCTAAAAATACCCGGCCCAAAGGCCGGGCGCCAAGTTCATCCAGCGGAAAAAGGCCACAAAAACGTGGGGGTGGGCTATAGCCTTGGGGGTGGGGCTGG
Organism: Citrus cavaleriei; assembly: GCA_030448935.1. Lineage (NCBI taxonomy): Eukaryota > Viridiplantae > Streptophyta > Magnoliopsida > Sapindales > Rutaceae > Citrus > Citrus cavaleriei. The sequence goes on along the minus strand of JAUJEM010000067.1, from coordinate 90,638 downwards.
CCAACTTGTCCACTGGACTCGGAATGGCGCGAGACTTTACGAGGCGCCCCCTGGGGGTTTAGGCCGCTGGCACAGCCGCGCCTAAAATACCTAATTCGACAGGCCGGGCCAAGTTCGTCCAGCGGAAAAAGGCCACAAAACGGGTGGCTTATAGCCTTGGGGGTGGGGCTGGCCAACTTCCCTCGCCTCGACTCGGAATGGCGAGACTTGCGAGGCGCCCCGTGTACAAAAATAGGCACAAAACAGCCGCGCCCAAAAATACCTGCCCAAAGGTCATGCCAAGTTCGGCCAGCGGTAAAAGGCCACAAAACGTGGGTGGGCTATAGCCTTGGGGGTGGGGCCTCACCTGGCCAAGACTTCGGGTGAGGCACCTCCGGACTCGAATGGCCACGGGACAGCCGCCCAAAATACCTGCAGCTGCCTCGCCAAGTTCATCTAGCCAAAAAATAACCAGCGGGCACAGGCGGCTGACCAAAATACCCACCCGAAGACTTGCGAGGCCAAGTTCGTCCAGAGGAAAAAGGCCACAAAACGGTGGCCAGCGGTAGCCTGGGGGTGGGGCTGACTCCAACTCTGGTCCGCTGACCTCGGAATGGCGTGAGACTCTTGCAGGGCCTCCGTGGCCAAAATAAGCGCGGGCACAGCCGCGCCTGTAATACCAGCCCGAAGGCCGGGGCGCTAAGTTGGCCCAGCGGTAAAAGGCCACAAAAACGTGGGCTTATAGCCTGGGGGTGGGGCTGGCGAACATCGTCCGCCGGACTCGGAATGGCGCGACTATGAGGTGCCTCCATGTCCTGTGCAAATAGCCACGGGCACAGCGCATCTAAAATACCCTTCGCCCAAGGCCGGGCGCCAAGTTCGTCCAGCGGAAAAAGGCCACAAAAACGGGTGGGCTATAGCCTTGGGGGTGGGGCTGGCCAACCGTCCGCCGGACTCGGAATGGCGCGAGACTTTGCGAGGCGCCTCCGTGTGCCAAAAATAGGCCGCGGGCACAGCCGCGCCCAAAATACCCGCCCGAAGGCCGGGCGCCAAGTTCGTCCAGCGGAAAAAGCCACAAAAACGGGTGGGCTATAGCCTTGGGGGGTGGGGCTGGCCAACTTCGTCCTCCGGACGCGCACAGGCGCGTGACTGGTCGGGGTGACTCCGTGTGCCAAAAATAGGCCGCGCGCCCAGCCGCCACCAAACATACCCGCCCCAGGCCCGGGGGCCCAGGTCGTACAGCCGAAAAAGGCCCACCAAAGGGGTGGGCTATAGCCTTGGGGGGTGGGGCTGGCCAACTTCGTCCGCCGGACTCGGAATGGCGCGAGACTTTGCGAGGCGCCTCCGTGTGCCAAAAATAGGCCGCTGGCACAGCCGCGCCAAAAATACCCGCCCGAAGGCCGGGGCGCCAAGTTCGTCCAGCGGAAAAAGGCCACAAAAACGGGTGGGCTATAGCCTTGGGGGGTGGGGCTGGCCAACTTCGTCCGCCGGACTCGGAATGGCGCGAGACTTTGCGAGGCGCCTCCGTGTGCCAAAAATAGGCCGCGGGCACAGCCGCGCCCAAAAATACCCGCCCGAAGGCCGGGGCGCCAAGTTCGTCCAGCGGAAAAAGGCCACAAAAGCGGGTGGGCTATAGCCTTGGGGGTGGGGCTGGCCAACCGTCCGCCGGACTCGGAATGGCGCGAGACTTTGCGAGGCGCCTCCGTGTGCCAAAAATAGGCCGCGGGCACAGCCCGAAGGCCGGGGGCCCAAGTTCATCAGCGGAAAAAGGCCACAAAAGCGGGTGGGCTATAGCCTTGGGGGTGGGGCTGGCCAACTTCGTCCGCCCGGACTCGGAATGGCGCGAGACTTTGCGAGCGCCTCCGTGTGCCAAAAATAGGCCGGGGCACAGCCGTGCCCAAAAATACCCGGCCGAAGGCCGGGCGCAAGTTCGTCCAGCGGGAAAAGGCCACAAAAGCGGGTGGGCTATAGCCTTGGGGGTGGGGCTGGCCAACTTCGTCCGCCGGACTCGGAATGGCGCGAGACTTTGCGAGGCGCCTCCGTGTGCCAAAAATAGGCCGCTGGCACAGCCGCGCCAAAAATAACCCCCCCCAAAGCCCGGGCCCCAAATTATTACAACCGAAAAAAGCCAAAAAAAACGGTGGGCAAAAACCATTGGGGGTTGGGCATGCCAACCGTCCCGCCGGACTCGGAATGGCGAGACTCTTTGCGAGCACCTCCGTGTGCCAAAAATAGGCCGCTGGCACAGCCGCGCCAAAATACCCGCCCGAAGGCCGGGCGCCAAGTTCGTCCAGCGGAAAAAGGCCACAAAAACGGGTGGGCTATAGCCTTGGGGGTGGGGCTGGCCAACTTCCGCCGCGGACTCGGAATGGCGCGAGACTTTGCGAGGCGCCTCCGTGTGCCAAAAATAGGACACGGGCACAGCCGCGCCCAAAAAATACCCGCCCGAAGGCCGGGGCGCCAAGTTCGTCCAGCGGAAAAAGGCCACAAAAACGGGTGGGCTATAGCCTTGGGGGGTGGGGCTGGCCAACTTCGTCCGCCGGACTCGGAATGGCGCGAGACTTTGCGAGGCGCCTCCGTGTGCCAAAAATAGGCCGCGGGCACAGCCGCGCCAAAAATACCCGCCCGAAGGCCGGGGCGCCAAGTTCGTCCAGCGGAAAAAGGCCACAAAAACGGGTGGGCTATAGCCTTGGGGGGTGGGGCTGGCCAACTTCGTCCGCCGGACTCGGAATGGCGCGAGACTTTGCGAGGCGCCTCCGTGTGCCAAAAATAGGCCACGGGCACAGCCGCGCCCCAAAAAACCCGCCCGAAGGCCGGGGCGCCAAGTTCGACCAGAGGAAAAAGGCCACAAAACGGGTGGGCTATAGCCTTGGGGGTGGGGCTGGCCAACTTCATCCGCCGGACTCGGAATGGCGAGACTTTGCGAGGCCTCCGTGTGCCAAAAATAGGCCGCGGGCACAGCCGCGCCCAAAATACCCGCCCGAAGGCCGGGCGCCAAGTTCGTCCAGCGGAAAAAGGCCACAAAACGGGTGGGCTATAGCCTTGGGGGTGGGGCTGGCCAACTTCGTCCGCCCGGACTCGGAATGGCGCGAGACTTTGCGAGGCGCCTCCGTGTGCCAAAAATAGGCCAGCGGGCACAGCCGCGCCAAAAATACCCGCCCGAAGGCCGGGCGCCAAGTTCGTCCAGCGGAAAAAGGCCACAAAAACGGGTGGGCTATAGCCTTGGGGGTGGGGCTGGCCAACCCGTCCGCCGGACTCGGAATGGCGCGAGACTTTGCGAGGCGCCCTCCGTGTGCCAAAAATAGGCCGCAGGCACAGCCGCGCCCAAAATACCCGCCCGAAGGCCGGGCGCCAAGTTCGTCCAGCGGAAAAAGGCCACAAAACGGGTGGGCTATAGCCTTGGGGGTGGGGCTGGCCAACTTCATCCGCCCGGACTCGGAATGGCGCGAGACTTTGCGAGGCGCCTCCGTGTGCCAAAAATAGGCAGCGGGCACAGCCGCGCCCAAAAATACCCGCCCGAAGGCCGGGGCGCCAAGTTCGTCCAGCGGAAAAAGGCCACAAAAACGGGTGGGCTATAGCCTTGGGGGGTGGGGCTGGCCAACTTCGTCCGCCGGACTCGGAATGGCGCGAGACTTTGCGAGGCGCCTCCGTGTGCCAAAAATAGGCCAAAGGCACAGCCGTGCCAAAAATACCCCCCGATGGCCGGGGCGCCATGTTCGTCCTGCGTAAAAAGGCAAAAAAAACGGGTGGGCTATAGCCTTGGGGGTGGGGCTGGCCAACTTCGTCCGCCGGACTCGGAATGGCGCGAGACTTTGCGAGGCGCCTCCGTGTGCCAAAAATAGGCCGCGGGCACAGCCGCGCCCAAAAATACCCGCCCGAAGGCCGGGGCGCCAAGTTCGTCCAGCGGAAAAGGCCACAAAAACGGGTGGGCTATAGCCTTGGGGGGTGCGGCTGGCCAAATTCGTCCGCCCGGACTCGGAATGGCTCGAGACTTTATGAGGCGCCTCCGTGTGCCAAAAATAGGCAGCGGGCACAGCCGCGCCCAAAAATACCCGCCCGAAGGCCGGGGCGCCAAGTTCGTCCAGCGGAAAAAGGCCACAAAAACGGGTGGGCTATAGCCTTGGGGGGTGGGGCTGGCCAACTTCGTCCGCCGGACTCAGAATGGCGCGAGACTTTGCGAGGCGCCTCCGTGTGCAAAAAATAGGGCGCAGGCACAGCCGCGCCAAAAATACCCGCCCGAAGGCCGGGCGCCAAGTTCGTCCAGCGGAAAAAGGCCACAAAACGGGTGGGCTATAGCCTTGGGGGTGGGGCTGGCCAACTTCGTCCGCCCGGACTCGGAATGGCGCGAGACTTTGAGGCGCCTCCGTGTGCCAAAAAAATAGGCCGCGGGCACAGCCGCGCCCAAAATACCCGCCCGAAGGCCGGGGCGCCAAGTTCGTCCAGCGGAAAAAGGCCACAAAAACGGGTGGGCTATAGCCTTGGGGGGTGGGGCTGGCCAACTTCGTCCGCCGGACTCGGAATGGCGCGAGACTTTGCGAGGCGCCTCCGTGTGCCAAAAATAAGCTGCGGGCACAGCCGCGCCCAAAAATACCCGCCCGAAGGCCGGGGCGCCAAGTTCGTCCAGCGGAAAAAGGCCACAAAAACGGGTGGGCTATAGCCTTGGGGGGTGGGGCTGGCCAACTTCGTCCGCCGGACTCGGAATGGCGCGAGACTTTGCGAGGCGCCTCCATGTGCCAAAAATAGGCCGCGGGCACAGCCGCGCCCAAAAATACCCGCCCGAAGGCCGGGGCGCCAAGTTCGTCCAGCGGAAAAAGGCCACAAAAACGGGTGGGCTATAGCCTTGGGGGGTGGGGCTGGCCAACTTCGTCCGCCGGACTCGGAATGGCGCGAGACTTTGCCAGGCGCCTCTGTGTGCCAAAAATAGTCCGCGGCCACAGCCGCGCCCAAAAATACCCGCCCGAAGGCCGGGGCGCCAAGTTCGTCCAGCGGAAAAAGGCCACAAAAACGGGTGGGCTATAGCCTTGGGGGGTGGGGCTGGCCCACTTCGTCCGCCGGACTCGGAATGGCGCGAGACTTTGCGTGGCGCCTTCGTGTGCCAAAAATAGGCCGCGGCCACAGCCGCTCCCAAAAATACCCGCCCGAAGGCCGGGGCGCCAAGTTCGTCCAGCTGTAAAAGGCCACAAAAACGGGTGGGCTATAGCCTTGGGGTGTGGGGCTCGCCAACTTCGTCCACCGGACTCGGAATGGCGCGAGACTTTGCGAGGCGCCTCCGTGTGCCAAAAATAGGCCGCGGGCACAGCCGCGCCCAAAAATACCCGCCCGAAGGCCGGGGCGCCAAGTTCGTCCAGCGGAAAAAGGCCACAAAAACGGGTGGGCTATAGCCTTGGGGGGTGGGGCTGGCCAACTTCGTCCGCCGGACTCGGAATGGCGCGAGACTTTGCGAGGCGCCTCCATGTGCCAAAAATAGGCCGCGGGCACAGCCGCACCCAAACATACTTGCCTGAAGGCCGGGGCGCCAAGTTCGTCCAGCGGAAAAAGGCCACAAAAACGGGTGGGCTATAGCCTTGGGGGGTGGGGCTGGCCAACCTCGTCCGCCGGACTCGGAATGGCGCGAGACTTTGCGAGGCGCCTCCGTGTGCCAAAAATAGGCCGCGGCACAGCCGCGCCCAAAAATACCCGCCCGAAGGCCGGGGCGCCAAGTTCGTCCAGCGGAAAAAGGCCACAAAAACGGGTGGGCTATAGCCTTGGGGGGTGGGGCTGGCCAACTTCGTCCGCCGGACTCGGAATGGCGCGAGACTTTGCGGCGCGCTCCGTGTGCCAAAAATAGGCCGCGGACACAGCCGCGCCCAAAAATACCCGCCCGAAGGCCGGGGCGCCAAGTTCGTCCAGCGGAAAAAGGCCACAAAACGGGTGGGCTATAGCCTTGGGGGGTGGGGCTGGCCAACTTCGTCCGCCGGACTCGGAATGGCGCGAGACTTTGCAAGGGGCCTCCGGGTGCCAAAAATTTGCCGGACGTACAGCCGCGCCCAAAAATACCCGCCCGAAGGCCGGGGCGCCAAGTTCGTCCAGCGAGAAAGGCCACAAAACGGGTGGGCTATAGCCTTGGGGGGTGGGGCTGGCCAACTCACTCCGCCGGACTCGGAATGGCGCGAGGCTTTGCGAGGCGACTCCGTGTGCCAAAATAGGCTCATGGGCACAGCCGCGCCAAAAATACCCGCCCGAAGGCCAGGCGCCAAGTTCGTCCAGCGGAAAAAGGTCACAAAAACGGGTGGGCTATAGCCTTGGGTGGCTTGCAACTTGGCCCCACTGGACTCGAATGGCGCGAGACTTGCGAGGCGCCTCCAGCCAAAAGAGGCAGCGGGCACAGCCGCGCCAAAAATACCCGCCCGAAGGCTGGGGCGCTGTCTGGCTAGCGAAAAGGCCACAAAACGTGCTGGGTATAGCCTTTGGGGGTGGGGCTGGCCAACTTCGTCCGTCGGATCGGAATGGCTGCGAGACTTTGCGAGCCGCCTCCGTGGTGCTGTGGCTAGGGCGGGCACATCCGCGCAAAAATACCTGAGCCGAAGGCCGGGCGCCAAGTCTCGCCCAGTGGAAAAAGGCCACAAAACGGGTGGTTATAGCCTTGGGGGTGGGGCTGGCCAACTGGCCGCCGGACTCGGAATGGCGCGAGACTTTGCGAGGCGTCTGCAGTGTGCCAAATAGGTCAAAGGGCACAGTCAGTCCCAAAAATACACGCCCGGCGCCGGGCGCCAAGTTCGCCCAGCGGTAAAAGGCAACAAAACGGGTGGGCTATAGCCTTGGGGGTGGGGCTGGCCAACTCTCAAGTCCGCCGGACTCGGAATGGCGCGAGACTTTGCGAGGCGCTCCGTGTGCCAAAATCGGCCGCGGGCCCCGCCGCGCCCAAAATTCCCCGGCCGACGGCCGGGGCATCAAGTTCATCCAGCGGAAAAGGCCACAAAACCGGGTGGGCTATAGCCTTGGGGGGTGGGGATGGCCAACTTCGTCCGCCGGACTCGGGAATTGTGCGAGACTTCATGCGGGCGCCTCCGTGTGTTGGCCAGGTCAGCGGGGCCAGCCGCGCCTGTGCAAAAATACCCCGCCGGAAGGCCGGGGCGCCAAGTTCGTCCAGCGGAAAAAGGCCACAAAAACGGGGTGGGCTATAGCCTTGGGGGGTGGGGATGGCCCACTTCGTCCGCCCGGACTCGGAATGGAGCGAGACTTTGCAGGCGCCTCCCTGTGTGCAAAAAGAGGCCGCAGGCACAGCTGCGCCTGTAAATACCCGGCCAAGGCCGGGGCGCCAAGGTCGTCCAGCGGAAAAAGGCCACAAAAACGGGTGGGCTATAGCCTTGGGGGGTGGGGCTGGCCCACTGTCCGCCGGACTCGGAATGGCGCGAGACTTTGCGAGGCGCCTCCGTGTGCCAAAATAGGTCAAGGGCACAGCCGCGCCTAAAAATACCCGCCCGAAGGCCGGGCGCCAAGTTCAGAAATGGAAAAAGGCCACAAAACGGGCGGGCCATAGCCTTGGGGGTGGGGATGGCCAACTCGTCCGCCGGACTCGGAATTGTGCGAGACTTTGCGAGGCGCTCCGTGTGCGCTAAAAGGCCGCGGGCCAGCCGCCCCAAAAATACCCGGCCGAAGGCCGGGCGCTGTCTGGCCAGCGGAAAAAGGCCACAAAAACGGGTGGGCTATGGCCTTGGGGGGTGGGGATGGCCCACTTCGTCCGCCGGACTCGGAATGGAGCGAGACTTTGCGAGGCGCCTCCCTTCGCCAATCAGAGGCCGCAGGCACAGCTGCGCCCAAAAATACCCGCCCAAGGCCGGGGCGCCTAAGTTCGGCCCAGCGGAAAAGGCCACAAAACGGGTGGGCTATAGCCTTGGGGGTGGGGCTGGCCCACTTCGTCCGCCTGACTCGGAATGGCGCGAGACTCAGGAGGCGCCTCCGTTTAAAAAATAGGCCGCGGGCACAGCCGCGCCAAAAATACCCGCCCCAAGGCCGGGCGCAAGTTCCCAGCGGAAAAAGGCCACAAAACGGGTGGGCTATAGCCTTGGGGTGGGGCTGGCCAACTTCGTCCGCCGGACTGGAATGGCGCGAGACTTTGCGAGGCGCCTCCGTGTGCCAAAATGGGCTGCGGGCACAGCCGCGCCTAAAAATACCCGCCCGAAGGTCAAGCGCCAAGTTCGTCCAGCGGAAAAGGCCACAAAAACGGGTGGGCTATAGCCTTGGGGGTGGGGCTGGCCCACTGGCCCGCTCGGACTCGGAATGGCGCGAGACTTTGCGAGGCGCCCGTGTGCCAAAAATAGGGCCGCGGACACAGCCGCGCCAAAATACCCGCCCGAAGGCCGGGCGCTGTCTGGGTCTCCAGCGGAAAAAGGCCACAAAAACGGGTGGGCTATAGCCTTGGGGGGTGGGGCTGGCCAACTTCGTCCGCCGGACTCGGAATGGCGCGAGACTTTGCGAGGCGCCTCCGTGCGCAAAAAATAGGCCGCGGACACAGCCGCGCCCAAAAATACCCGCCCGAAGGCCGGTGCGCCAAGTTCGTCCAGCGGAAAAGGGCCACAAAAACGGGTGGGCTATAGCCTTGGGGGGTGGGGCTGCCCAACTTCGTCCGCCGGACTCGGAATGGCGCGAGACTTTGCGAGGCGCCTCCATGTACCAAAAATTTGGCCGCGGGCACAGCCGCGCCCAAAAATACCTGCCCGAAGGCCGGGGCGCCAAGCTCGTCCAGCGGAAAAAGGCCACAAAAACGGGTGGGCTATAGCCTTGGGGGGTGGGGCTGCCCAACTTCGTCCGCCGGACTCGGAATGGCGCGAGACTTTACGAGGCGCATCCGTTTACCAAAAATAGGCCACGGGCACAGCCGCGCCCAAAAATACCCGCCCGAAGGCCGGGGCGCCAAGTTCGTCCAGCGGAAAAAGGCCACAAAAACGGGTGGGCTATAGCCTTGGGGGGTGGGGATGGCCCACTTCGTCCGCCGGACTCGGAATGGAGCGAGACTTTGCGAGGCGCCTCCCTGTGCCAAAAAGAGGCCGCAGGCACAGCTGCGCCCAAAAATACCCGGCCGAAGGCCGGGGCGCCAAGTTCGTCCAGCGGAAAAAGGCCACAAAAACGGGCGGGCTATAGCCTTGGGAGGTGGGGCTGGCCCACTTCGTCCGCCGGACTCGGAATGGCGCGAGACTTTGTGAGGCGCCTCCGTGTGCCAAAAATAGGCCGCAGGCACAGCCGCGCCCAAAAATACCCGCCCGAAGGCCAAGGCGCCAAGTTCGTCCAGCGGAAAAAGGCCACAAAAACGGGTGGGCTAGAGCCTTAGCGGGTGGGGCTGGCCAACTTCGTCCGCCGGACTCGGAATGGTGCGAGAATTTGCGAGGCGTCTCCGTGTGCCAAAAATGGGCTGCGGGCACAGCCGCGCCCAAAAATACCCGCCCGAAGGCCGGGGCGTCAAGTTCGTCCAGCGGAAAAAGGCCACAAAAACGGGTGGGCTATAGCCTTGGGGGGTGGGGCTGGCCAACTTCGTCCGCCGGACTCGGAATGGCGCGAGACTTTACGAGGCACCTCCGTGTGCCAAAAATAGGCCGCGGGCACAGCCGCGAACAAAAATACCCGCCCGAAGGCCGGGGCGCCAAGTTCGTCCAGCGGTAAATGGCCACAAAAACGGGTGGGCTATAGCCTTGGGGGGTGGGGCTGGCCAACTTCGTCCGCCGGACTCGGAATGGCGCGAGACTTTGCGAGGCGCCTTCGTGTGCCAAAAATAGGCCGCGGGCACAGTCGCGCCCAAAAATACCCGACCGAAGGCCGGGGCGCCAAGTTCGCCCAGTGGTAAAAGGCCACAAAAACGGGTGGGCTATAGCCTTGGGGGGTGGGGCTGGCCCACTTCATCCGCCGGACTCGGAATGGCGCGAGACTTTGCGAGGCGGCTCCGTGTGCTAAAAATAGGCCGTGGGCACAGCCGCGGCCAAAAGTACCGGCCCGAAGGCCGGGGCGCCAAGTTCGTCCAGCGGAAAAAGGCCACAAAAACGGTTGGGCTATAGCCTTGGGGGGTGGGGCTGGCCAACTTCGTCCGCCGGACTCGGAATGGCGCGAGACTTTGCGAGGCGCCTCCGTGTGCCAAAAATAGGCTGCGGGCACAGCCGCGCCCAAAAATACCCGGCCGAAGGCCGGGGCGCCAAGTTCGTCCAGCGGAAAAAGGCCACAAAAACGGGTGGGCTATAGCCTTGGGGGGTGGGGCTGGCCCACTTCGTCCGCCGGACTCGGAATGGCGCGAGACTTTGCGAGGCGCCTCCGTGTGCCAAAAATAGGCCGCGGGCACAGCCGCGCCCAAAAATACCCGCCCGAAGGCCGGGGCGCCAAGTTCGTCCAGCGGAAAAAGGCCACAAAAACGGGCGGGCTATAGCCTTGGGAGGTGGGGCTGGCCAACTTCGTCCGCCGGACTCGGAATGGCGCGAGACTTTGTGAGGCGCCTCCGTGTGCCAAAAATAGGCCGCAGGCACAGCCGCGCCCAAAAATACCCGCCCGAAGGCCGGGGCGCCAGTTCGTCCAGTGGAAAAAGGCCACAAAAACGGGTGGGTTATAGCCTTGGGGGGTGGGGCTGGCCAACTTCGTCCGCCGGACTCGGAATGGCGCGAGACTTTGCGAGGCGCCTCCGTGTGCCAAAAATAGGCCGCGGGCACAGCCGTGCCCAAAAATACCCTCCCCGAAGGCCGGGGCGCCATGTTCGTCCTGCGGAAAAAGGCCACAAAAACGGGTGGGCTAGAGCCTTGGGGGGTGGGGCTGGCCAACTTCGTCCGCCGGACTCGGAATGGCGCGAGACTTTACGAGGCGCCTCCGTGTGCCAAAAATAGGCCGTGGGCACAGCCGCGCCCAAAAATACCCGCCCGAAGGCCGGGGCGCCAAGTTCGTCCAGCGGAAAAAGGCCACAAAAACAGGCGGGCTATAGCCTTGGGAGGTGGGGCTGGCCAACTTCGTCCGCCGGACTCGGAATGGCGCGAGACTTTGTGAGGCGCCTCCGTGTGCCAAAAATAGGCCGCAGGCACAGCCGCGCCCAAAAATACCCGCCCGAAGTCCAAGGCGCCAAGTTCGTCCAGCGGAAAAAGGCCACAAAAACGGGTGGGCTAGAGCCTTAGCGGGTGGGGCTGGCCAACTTCGTCCGCCGGACTCGGAATGGTGCGAGAATTTGCGAGGCGCCTCCGTGTGCCAAAAATGGGCTGCGGGCACAGCCGCGCCCAAAAATACCCGCCCGAAGGCCGGGGCGTCAAGTTCGTCCAGCGGAAAAAGGCCACAAAAACGGGTGGGCTATAGCCTTGGGGGGTGGGGCTGGCCCACTTCGTCCGCCGGACTCGGAATGGCGCGAGACTTTGCGAGGCGCCTCCGTGTGCCAAAAATAGGCCGCGGGCACAGCCGCGCCCAAAAATACCCGCCCGAAGGCCGGGGCGCCAAGTTCGTCCAGCGGTAAAAGGCCACAAAAACGGGTGGGCTATAGCCTTGGGGGATGGGGCTGGCCAACTTCGTCCGCCGGACTCGGAATGGCGCGAGACTTTGCGAGGCGGCTCCGTGTGCCAAAAATAGGCCGCGGGCACAGCCGCGCCCAAAAATACCGGCCCGAAGGCCGGGGCGCCAAGTTCGTCCAGCGGTAAAAGGCAACAAAAACGGGTGGGCTATAGCCTTGGGGGGTGGGGCTGGCCAACTTCGTCCGCCGGACTCGGAATGGCGCGAGACTTTGCGAGGCGCCTCCGTGTGCCAAAAATAGGCCGTGGGCACAGCCGCGCCCAAAAATACCCGCCCGAAGGCCGGGGCGCCAAGTTCGTCCAGCGGAAAAAGGCCACAAAAACGGTTGGGCTATAGCCTTGGGGGGTTTGGCTGGCCAACTTCGTCCGCCGGACTCTGAATGGCGCGAGACTTTGCGAGGCGCCTCCGTGTGCCAAAAATAGGCCGCGGGCCCAGCCGCGCCCAAAAATACCCGGCCGAAGGCCGGGGCATCAAGTTCGTCCAGCGGAAAAGGCCACAAAAACGGGTGGGCTATAGCCTTGGGGGGTGGGGATGGCCAACTTCGTCCGCCGGACTCGGAATTGTGCGAGACTTTGCGAGGCGCCTCCGTGTGCCAAAAATAGGCCGCGGGCCCAGCCGCGCCCAAAAATACCCGGCCGAAGGCCGGGGCGCCAAGTTCGTCCAGCGGAAAAAGGCCACAAAAACGGGTGGGCTATAGCCTTGGGGGGTGGGGATGGCCCACTTCGTCCGCCGGACTCGGAATGGAGCGAGACTTTGCGAGGCGCCTCCCTGTGCCAAAAAGAGGCCGCAGGCACAGCCGCGCCCAAAAATACCCGGCCGAAGGCCGGGGCGCCAAGTTCGTCCAGCGGAAAAAGGCCACAAAAACGGGTGGGCTATAGCCTTGGGGGGTGGGGCTGGCCCACTTCGTCCGCCGGACTCGGAATGGCGCGAGACTTTGCGAGGCGCCTCCGTGTGCCAAAAATAGGCCGCGGGCACAGCCGCGCCCAAAAATACCCGCCCGAAGGCCGGGGCGCCAAGTTCGTCCAGCGGAAAAAGGCCACAAAAACGGGCGGGCTATAGCCTTGGGAGGTGGGGCTGGCCAACTTCGTCCGCCGGACTCGGAATGGCGCGAGACTTTGTGAGGCGCCTCCGTGTGCCAAAAATAGGCCGCAGGCACAGCCGCGCCCAAAAATACCCGCCCGAAGGCCAAGGCGCCAAGTTCGTCCAGCGGAAAAAGGCCACAAAAACGGGTGGGCTAGAGCCTTAGCGGGTGGGGCTGGCCAACTTCGTCCGCCGGACTCGGAATGGTGCGAGAATTTGCGAGGCGCCTCCGTGTGCCAAAAATGGGCTGCGGGCACAGCCGCGCCCAAAAATACCCGCCCGAAGGCCGGGGCGTCAAGTTCGTCCAGCGGAAAAAGGCCACAAAAACGGGTGGGCTATAGCCTTGGGGGGTGGGGCTGGCCAACTTCGTCCGCCGGACTCGGAATGGCGCGAGACTTTGCGAGGCGCCTCCGTGTGCCAAAAATAGGCCGCGGGCACAGCCGCACCCAAAAATACCCGCCCGAAGGCCGGGGCGTCAAGTTCGTCCAGCGGAAAAAGGCCACAAAAACGGGTGGGCTATAGCCTTGGGGGGTGGGGCTGACCAACTTCGTCCGCCGGACTCGGAATGGCGCGAGACTTTGCGAGGCGCCTCCGTGTGCCAAAAATAGGCCGCGGGCACAGCCGCGCCCAAAAATACCCGCCCGAAGGCCGGGGCGTCAAGTTCGTCCCCCGGGGAACCGCGGGCACAAAAACGGGTGGGCTATTGCCTTGGGGGGTGGAGCTGGCCAACTTCGTCCGCCGGACTCGGAATGGCGCAAGACTTTGCGAGGCGCCTCCGTGTCCCAAAAATAGGCCGCGGGCACAGCCGCGCCCAAAAATACCCGCCCGAAGGCCGGGGCTCCAAGTTCGTCCAGCGGAAAAAGGCCACAAAAACGGGTGGGCTATAGCCTTGGGGGGTAGGGCTGGCCAAGTTCGTCCTCCGGACTCGGAATGGCGCGAGACTTTGCGAGGCGCCTCCGTGTGCCAAAAATAGGCCGCGGGCACATCCGCGCCCAAAAATACCTGCCCGAAGGCCGGGGCGCCAAGTTCGTCCAGTGGAAAAAGGCCACAAAAACGGGTGGGTTATAGCCTTGGGGGGTGGGGCTGGCCAACTTCGTCCGCCGGACTCGGAATGGCGCGAGACTTTGCGAGGCGCCTCCGTGTGCCAAAAATAGGCCGCGGGCACAGCCGTGCCCAAAAATACCCTCCCCGAAGGCCGGGGCGCCAAGTTCGTCCTGCGGAAAAAGGCCACAAAAACGGGTGGGCTAGAGCCTTGGGGGGTGGGGCTGGCCAACTTCGTCCGCCGGACTCGGAATGGCGCGAGACTTTACGAGGCGCCTCCGTGTGCCAAAAATAGGCCGTGGGCACAGCCGCGCCCAAAAATACCCGCCCGAAGGCCGGGGCGCCAAGTTCGTCCAGCGGAAAAAGGCCACAAAAACAGGCGGGCTATAGCCTTGGGAGGTGGGGCTGGCCAACTTCGTCCGCCGGACTCGGAATGGCGCGAGACTTTGTGAGGCGCCTCCATGTGCCAAAAATAGGCCGCGGGCACAGCCGCGCCCAAAAATACCCGCCCGAAGGCCAGGGCGCCAAGTTCGTCCAGCGGAAAAAGGCCACAAAAACGGGTGGACTAGAGCCTTGGCGGGTGGGGCTGGCCAACTTCGTCCGCCGGACTCGGAATGGCGCGAGACTTTGCGAGGCGCCTCCGTGTGCCAAAAATAGGCCGCGGGCGCAGCCGAGCCCAAAAATACCCGCCCGAAGGCCGGGGCGCCAAGTTCGTCCCCCGGGGAACCGCGGGCACAAAAACGGGTGGGCTATTGCCTTGGGGGGTGGGGCTGGACAACTTCGTCCGCCGGACTCGGAATGGCGTAAGACTTTGCGAGGCGCCTCCGTGTCCCAAAAATAGGCCGCGGGCACAGCCGAGCCCAAAAATACCCTCCCCGAAGCCCGGGCCGCCAAGTTCGTCCAGCGGAAAAAGGCCACAAACACGGGTGGGCTATAGCCTTGGGGGGTGGGGCTGGCCAACTTCGTCCTCCGGACTCGGAATGGCGCGAGACTTTGCGAGGCGCCTCCGTGTGCCAAAAATAGGCCGCGGGCACAGCCGTGCCCAAAAATACCCTCCCCGAAGGCCGGGGCGCCAAGTTCGTCCAGCGGAAAAAGGCCACAAAAACGGTTGGGCTAGAGCCTTGGGGGGTGGGGCTGGCCAACTTCGTCCGCCGGACTCGGAATGGCGCGAGACTTTGCGAGGCGCCTCCGTGTGCCAAAAATAGGCCGCGGGCACAGCCGCGCCCAAAAATACCCGCCCGAAGGCCGGGGCGTCAAGTTCGTCCCCCGGGGAACCGCGGGCACAAAAACGGGTGGGCTATTGCCTTGGGGGGTGGAGCTGGCCAACTTCGTCCGCCGGACTCGGAATGGCGCAAGACTTTGCGAGGCGCCTCCGTGTCCCAAAAATAGGCCGCGGGCACAGCCGCGCCCAAAAATACCCGCCCGAAGGCCGGGGCTCCAAGTTCGTCCAGCGGAAAAAGGCCACAAAAACGGGTGGGCTATAGCCTTGGGGGGTGGGGCTGGCCAAGTTCGTCCTCCGGACTCGGAATGGCGCGAGACTTTGCGAGGCGCCTCCGTGTGCCAAAAATAGGCCGCGGGCACATCCGCGCCCAAAAATACCTGCCCGAAGGCCGGGGCGCCAAGTTCGTCCAGTGGAAAAAGGCCACAAAAACGGGTGGGTTATAGCCTTGGGGGGTGGGGCTGGCCAACTTCGTCCGCCGGACTCGGAATGGCGCGAGACTTTGCGAGGCGCCTCCGTGTGCCAAAAATAGGCCGCGGGCACAGCCGTGCCCAAAAATACCCTCCCCGAAGGCCGGGGCGCCAAGTTCGTCCTGCGGAAAAAGGCCACAAAAACGGGTGGGCTAGAGCCTTGGGGGGTGGGGCTGGCCAACTTCGTCCGCCGGACTCGGAATGGCGCGAGACTTTACGAGGCGCCTCCGTGTGCCAAAAATAGGCCGTGGGCACAGCCGCGCCCAAAAATACCCGCCCGAAGGCCGGGGCGCCAAGTTCGTCCAGCGGAAAAAGGCCACAAAAACAGGCGGGCTATAGCCTTGGGAGGTGGGGCTGGCCAACTTCGTCCGCCGGACTCGGAATGGCGCGAGACTTTGTGAGGCGCCTCCATGTGCCAAAAATAGGCCGCGGGCACAGCCGCGCCCAAAAATACCCGCCCGAAGGCCAGGGCGCCAAGTTCGTCCAGCGGAAAAAGGCCACAAAAACGGGTGGACTAGAGCCTTGGCGGGTGGGGCTGGCCAACTTCGTCCGCCGGACTCGGAATGGCGCGAGACTTTGCGAGGCGCCTCCGTGTGCCAAAAATAGGCCGCGGGCGCAGCCGAGCCCAAAAATACCCGCCCGAAGGCCGGGGCGCCAAGTTCGTCCCCCGGGGAACCGCGGGCACAAAAACGGGTGGGCTATTGCCTTGGGGGGTGGGGCTGGACAACTTCGTCCGCCGGACTCGGAATGGCGTAAGACTTTGCGAGGCGCCTCCGTGTCCCAAAAATAGGCCGCGGGCACAGCCGCGTCCAAAAATACCCGCCCGAAGGCCGGGGCGCCAAGTTCGTCCAGCGGAAAAAGGCCACAAAAACGGGTGGGCTATAGCCTTGGGGGGTGGGGCTGGCCAACTTCGTCCTCCGGACTCGGAATGGCGCGAGACTTTGCGAGGCGCCTCCGTGTGCCAAAAATAGGCCGCGGGCACAGCCGTGCCCAAAAATACCCTCCCCGAAGGCCGGGGCGCCAAGTTCGTCCAGCGGAAAAAGGCCACAAAAACGGTTGGGCTAGAGCCTTGGGGGGTGGGGCTGGCCAACTTCGTCCGCCGGACTCGGAATGGCGCGAGACTTTGCGAGGCGCCTCCGTGTGCCAAAAATAGGCCGTGGCCACAGCCGCGCCCAAAAATACCCGCCCGAAGGCCGGGGCGCCAAGTTCGTCCAGCGGAAAAAGGCCACAAAAACAGGCGGGCTATAGCCTTGGGAGGTTGGGCTGGCCAACTTCGTCCGCCGGACTCGGAATGGCGCGAGACTTTGCGAGGCACCTCCATGTGCCAAAAATAGGCCGTGGGGACAGCCGCACCCAAAAATACCCGCCCGAAGGCCAGGGCGCCAAGTTCGTCCAGCGGAAAAAGGCCACAAAAACGGGTGGACTAGAGCCTTGGCGGGTGGGGCTGGCCAACTTCGTCCGCCGGACTCGGAATAGCGCGAGACGTTGCGAGGCGCCTCCGTGTGCCAAAAATAGGCCGCGGGCACAGCCGCGCCCAAAAATACCCGCCCGAAGGCCGGGGCGTCAAGTTCGTCCCCCGGGGAACCGCGGGCACAAAAACGGGTGGGCTATTGCCTTGGGGGGTGGGGCTGGACAACTTCGTCCGCCGGACTCGGAATGGCGCAAGACTTTGCGAGGCACCTCCGTGTCCCAAAAATAGGCCACGGGCACAGCCGCGTCCAAAAATACCCGCCCGAAGGTCGGGGCGCCAAGTTCGTCCAGCGGAAAAAGGCCACAAAAACGGGTGGGCTATAGCCTTGGGGGGTGGGGCTGGCCAACTTCGTCCTCCGGACTCGGAATGGCGCGAGACTTTGCGAGGCACCTCCGTGTGCCAAAAATAGGCCGCGGACACAGCCGCCCCCAAAAATACCCGCCCCGAAGGCCGGGGCGCCAAGTTCGTCCAGCGGAAAAAGGCCACAAAAACGGGTGGGCTATAGCCTTGGGGGGTGGGGCTGGCCAACTTCGTCCGCCGGACTCGGAATGGCGCGAGACTTTGCGAGGCACCTCCGTGTGCCAAAAATAGGCCGCGGGGACAGCCGCGCCCAAAAATACCCGCCCGAAGGCCGGGGCGCCAAGTTCGTCCAGCGGAAAAAGGCCACAAAAACGGGTGGGCCATAGCCTTGGGGGGTGGGGCTGCCCAGCTTCGTCCGCCGGGCTCGGAATGGCGCGAGACTTTGCGAGTCACCTCCGTGTGCCAAAAATAGGCCGCGGTCACAGCCGCACCCAAAAATACACGCCCGAAGGCCGGGGCGCCAAGTTCGTCCAGCGGAAAAAGGCCACAAAAACGGGTGGGCTATTGCCTTGGGGGGTGGGGCTGGCCAACTTCGTCCGCCGGACTCGGAATGGCGCGAGACTTTGCGAGGAACCTCCATGTGCCAAAAATAGGCCGCGGGCACAGCCGCGTCCAAAAATACCCTCCCGAAGGCCGGGGCGCCAAGTTCGTCCAGCGTAAAAAGGCCACAAAAACGGGTGGGCTATTGCCTTGGGGGGTGGGGCTGGCCAACTTCGTCCGCCGGACTCGGAATGGCGCAAGACTTTGCGAGGCACCTCCGTGTCCGAAAAATAGGCCGCGGGCACAGCCGCGCCCAAAAATACCTGCCCGAAGGCCGGGGCGCCAAGTTCGTCCAGCGGAAAAAGGCACAAAAACGGGTTGGCTATAGCCTTGGGGGGTGGGGCTGGCCAACTTCGTCCGCCGGACTCGGAATGGCGCGAGACATTGCGAGGCGCCTCCGTGTGCCAAAAATAGGCCGCGGGCACAGCCGCGCCCAAAAATACCCGGCCGAAGGCCGGGGCGCCAAGTTCGTCCAGCGGAAAAAGGCCACAAAAACGGGTGGGCTAGAGCCTTGGGGGGTGGGGCTGGCCAACTTCGTCCGCCGGACTCGGAATGGCGCGAGACTTTACGAGGCACCTCTGTGTGCCAAAAATAGGCCGCGGACACAGCCGCGCCCAAAAATACCCGCCCGAAGGCCGGGGCGTCAAGTTCGTCCCCCGGGGAACCGCGGGCACAAAAACGGGTGGGCTATTGCCTTGGGGGGTGGGGCTGGACAACTTCGTCCGCCGGACTCGGAATGGCGCAAGACTTTGCGAGGCGCCTCCATGTCCCAAAAATAGGCCGCGGGCACAGCCGCGTCCAAAAATACCCGCCCGAAGGCCGGGGCGCCAAGTTCGTCCAGCGGAAAAAGGCAACAAAAACGGGTGGGCTATAGCCTTGGGGGGTGGGGCTGGCCAACTTCGTCCGCCGGACTCGGAATGGCGCGAGACTTTGCGAGGCGCCTCCGTGTGCCAAAAATAGGCCGCGCACACAGCCGTCCCCAAAAATACCTGCCCCGAAGGCCGGGGCGCCAAGTTCGTCCAGCGGAAAAAGGCCACAAAAACGGGTGGGCTATAGCCTTGGGGGGTGGGGCTGGCCAACTTCGTCCGCCGGACTCGGAATGGCGCGAGACTTTGCGAGGCGCCTCCGTGTGCCAAAAATAGACCGCGGGCACAGCCGCGCCTAAAAATACCCGCCCGAAGGCCGGGGCGCCAAGTTCGTCCAGCGGAAAAAGGCCACAAAAACGGGTGGGCTATAGCCTTGGGGGGTGGGGCTGGCCAACTTCGTCCGCCGGAATTGGAATGACGCGAGACTTTGCGAGTCGCCTCCGTGAGCCAAAAATAGGCCGCGGGCACAGCCGCGCCCAAAAATACCCGCCCGAAGGCCGGGGCGCCAAGTTCGTCCAGCGGAAAAAGGCCACAAAAACGGGTGGGCTAGAGCCTTGGCGGGTGGGGCTGGCCAACTTCGTCCGCCGGACTCGGAATGGCGCGAGACTTTGCGAGGCGCCTCCGTGTGCCAAAAATAGGCCGCGGGCACTGCCGCGCCCAAAAATACCCTCCCGAAGGCCGGGGCGTCAAGTTCGTCCTGCGGATAAAGGCCACAAAAACGGGTGGGCTATAGCCTTGGGGGGTGGGGCTGGCCAACTTCGTCCGCCGGACTCGGAATGGCCCGAGACTTTGCGAGGCGCCTCCGTGTGCCAAAAATAGGCCGCGGGCACAGCCGCGACCAAAAATACTCGCCCGAAGGCCGGGGCGCCAAGTTCGTCCAGCGGAAAAAGGCCACAAAAACGGGTGGGCTATAGCCTTGGGGGGTGGGGCTGGCCAACTTCGTACGCCGGACTCGGAATGGCGCGAGACTTTACGAGGCGCCTCCGTGTGCCAAAAATAGACCGCGGGCACAGCTGCGCCCAAAAATACCCGCCCGAAGGCCGGGGCGCCAAGTTCGTCCAGCAGAAAAAGGTCACAAAAACGGGTGGGCCATAGCCTTGGGGGGTGGGGCTGGCCAACTTCGTCCGCCGGACTCGGAATGGCGCGAGACTTTACGAGGCTCCTCCGTGTGCCAAAAATAGACCGCGGGCACAGCTGCGCCCAAAAATACCCGCCCGAAGGCCGGGGCGCCAAGTTCGTCCAGCGGAAAAAGGCCACAAAAACGGGTGGGCTATAGCCTTGGGGGGTGGGGCTGGCCAACTTCGTCCGCCGGACTCGGAATGGCGCGAGACTTTATGAGGCGCCTCCGTGTGCCAAAAATAGACCGCGGGCACAGCTGCGCCCAAAAATACCCGCCCGAAGGCCGGGGCGCCAAGTTCGTCCAGCGGAAAAAGGCCACAAAAACGGGTGGGCTATAGCCTTGGGGGGTGGGGCTGGCCAACTTCGTCCGCCGGACTCGGAATGGCGCCAAAACTTTGCGAGGCGCCTCCGTGTGCCAAAAATAGGCCGCGGGCAAAGCCGCGCCCAAAAATACCCGCCCGAAGGCCGGGGCGCCAAGTTCGTCCAGCGGAAAAAGGCCACAAAAACGGGTGGGCTATAGCCTTGGGGGGTGGGGCTGGCCAACTTCGTACGCCGGACTCGGAATGGCGCGAGACTTTACGAGGCGCCTCCGTGTGCCAAAAATAGACCGCGGGCACAGCTGCGCCCAAAAATACCCACCCGAAGGCCGGGGCGCCAAGTTCGTCCAGCAGAAAAAGGTCACAAAAACGGGTGGGCTATAGCCTTGGGGGGTGGGGCTGGCCAACTTCGTCCGCCGGACTCGGAATGGCGCGAGACTTTACGAGGCGCCTCCGTGTGCCAAAAATAGACCGCGGGCACAGCTGCGCCCAAAAATACCCGCCCGAAGGCCGGGGCGCCAAGTTCGTCCAGCGGAAAAAGGCCACAAAAACGGGTGGGCTATAGCCTTGGGGGGTGGGGCTGGCCAACTTCGTCCGCCGGACTCGGAATGGCGCGAGACTTTATGAGGCGCCTCCGTGTGCCAAAAATAGACCGCGGGCACAGCTGCGCCCAAAAATACCCGCCCGAAGGCCGGGGCGCCAAGTTCGTCCAGCGGAAAAAGGCCACAAAAACGGGTGGGCTATAGCCTTGGGGGGTGGGGCTGGCCAACTTCGTCCGCCGGACTCGGAATGGCGCCAAAACTTTGCGAGGCGCCTCCGTGTGCCAAAAATAGGCCGCGGGCAAAGCCGCGCCCAAAAATACCCGCCCGAAGGCCGGGGCGCCAAGTTCGTCCAGCGGAAAAAGGCCACAAAAACGGGTGGGCTATAGCCTTGGGGGGTGGGGCTGGCCAA
Source organism: Citrus cavaleriei (assembly GCA_030448935.1). Lineage (NCBI taxonomy): Eukaryota > Viridiplantae > Streptophyta > Magnoliopsida > Sapindales > Rutaceae > Citrus > Citrus cavaleriei. The sequence goes on along the minus strand of JAUJEM010000067.1, from coordinate 69,726 downwards.
CTTCGTCCGCCGGACTCGGAATGGCGCGAGACTTTGCGAGGCGCCTCCGTGTGCTAAAAATAGACCGCGGGCACAGCCACGCCTAAAAATACCCGCCCGAAGGCCGGGGCGCCAAGTTCGTCCAGCGGAAAAAGGCCACAAAAACGGGTGGGCTATAGCCTTGGGGGGTGGGGCTGGCCAACTTCGTCCGCCGGACTCGGAATGGCGCGAGACTTTGCGAGGCGCCTCCGTGTGCCAAAAATAGACCGCGGGCACAGCCGCGCCTAAAAATACCCGCCCGAAGGCCGGGGCGCCAAGTTCGTCCAGCGGAAAAAGGCCACAAAAACGGGTGGGCTATAGCCTTGGGGGGTGGGGCTGGCCAACTTCGTCCGCCGGAATCGGAATGGCGCGAGACTTTTCGAGTCGCCTCCGTGAGCCAAAAATAGGCCGCGGGCACAGCCGCGCCCAAAAATACCCGCCCGAAGGCCGGGGCGCCAAGTTCGTCCAGCGGAAAAAGGCCACAAAAACGGGTGGGCTAGAGCCTTGGCGGGTGGGGCTGGCCAACGTCGTCCGCCGGACTCGGAATGGCGCGAGACTTTGCGAGGCACCTCCGTGTGCCAAAAATAGGCCGCGGGCACAGCCGCGCCCAAAAATACCCGCCCGAATGCCGGGGCGCCAAGTTCGTCCAGCGGAAAAAGGCCACAAAAACGGGTGGGCTATAGCCTTGGGGGGTGGGGCTGGCCAACTTCGTCCGCCGGACTCGGAGTGGCGCGAGACTTTGCGAGGCACCTCCGTGTGCCAAAAATAGGCCACGGACACAGCCGCGCCCAAAAATACCCGCCCGAAGGCCGGGGCGCCAAGTTCGTCCAGCGGAAAAAGGTCACAAAAACGGGATGGCTATAGCCTTGGGGGGTGGGGCTGGCCCACTTCGTCCGCCGGACTCGCAAAGGCGCGAGACTTTGCGAGGCGCCTCCGTGTGCCAAAAATAGGCCGCGGGCACAGCGGCGCCCAAAAATACCCTCCCGAAGGCCGGGGCGCCAAATTCGTCCAGCGGAAAAAGGCCACAAAAATGGGTGGGCTATAGCCTTGGGGGGTGGGGCTGGCCAACTTCGTCCGCCGGACTCGGAATGGCGCGAGACTTTGCGAGGCTCCTCCGTGTGCCAAAAATAGGCCGCGGGCACAGCCGCGCCCAAAAATACCCGCCCGAAGGCCGGGGCGCCAAGTTCGTCCAGCGGAAAAAGGCCACAAAAACGGGTGGGCTAGAGCCTTGGCGGGTGGGGCTGGCCAACTTCGTCCGCCGGACTAGGAATGGCGCGAGACTTTGCGAGGCACCTCCGTGTGCCAAAAATAGGCCGCGGGCACAGCCGCGCCCAAAAATACCCGCCCGAATGCCGGGGCGCCAAGTTCGTCCAGCGGAAAAAGGCCACAAAAACGGGTGGGCTATAGCCTTGGGGGGTGGGGCTGGCCAACTTCGTCCGCCGGACTCGGAGTGGCGCGAGACTTTGCGAGGCGCCTCCGTGTGCCAAAAATAGGCCGCGGACACAGCCGCGCCCAAAAATACCCGCCCGAAGGCCGGGGCGCCAAGTTCGTCCAGCGGAAAAAGGTCACAAAAACGCGTGGGCTATAACCTTGGGGGGTGGGGCTGGCCAACTTCGTCCGCCGGACTCGCAAAGGCGCGAGACTTTGCGAGGCGTCTCCGTGTGCCAAAAATAGGCCGCGGGCACAGCGGCGCCCAAAAATACCCTCCCGAAGGCCGGGGCGCCAAGTTCGTCCAGCGGAAAAAGGCCACAAAAATGGGTGGGCTATAGCCTTGGGGGGTGGGGCTGGCCAACTTCGTCCGCCGGACTCGGAATGGCGCGAGACTTTGCGAGGCTCCTCCGTGTGCCAAAAATAGGCCGCGGGCACAGCGGCGCCCAAAAATACCCTCCCGAAGGCCGGGCTGCCAAGTTCGTCCAGCGGAAAAAGGCCACAAAAATGGGTGGGCTATAGCCTTGGGGGGTGGGGCTGGCCAACTTCGTCCGCCGGACTCGGAATGGCGCGAGACTTTGCGAGGCACCTCCGTGTGCCAAAAATAGGACACGGGCACAGCCGCGCCCAAAAATACCAGCCCGAAGGCCGGGGCGCCAAGTTCGTCCAGCGGAAAAAGGCCACAAAAACGGGTGGGCTATAGCCTTGGGGGGTGGGGCTGGCCAACTTCGTCCGCCGGACTCGGAATGGCGCGAGACTTTGCGAGGCGCCTCCGTGTGCCAAAAATAGGCCGCGGACACAGCCGCGCCCAAAAATACCCGCCCGAAGGCCGGGGCGCCAAGTTCGTCCAGCGGAAAAAGGTCACAAAAACGGGTGGGCTATAGCCTTGGGGGGTGGGGCTGGCCAACTTCGTCCGCCGGACTCGCAAAGGCGCGAGACTTTGCGAGGCACCTCCGTGTGCCAAAAATAGGCCGCGGGCTCAGCGGCGCCCAAAAATACCCTCCCGAAGGCCGGGGCGCCAAGTTCGTCCAGCGGAAAAAGGCCACAAAAATGGGTGGGCTATAGCCTTGGGGGGTGGGGCTGGCCCACTTCGTCCGCCGGACTCGGAATGGCGCGAGACTCTGCGAGGCGCCTCCGTGTGCCAAAAATAGGCCGCGGGCACAGCGGCGCCCAAAAATACCCTCCCGAAGGCCGGGGCGCCAAGTTCGTCCAGCGGAAAAAGGCCACAAAAACGGGTGGGCTATAGCCTTCGGGGGTGGGGCTGGCCAACTTCGTCCGCCGGACTCGGAATGGCGCGAGACTTCGCGAGGCGCCTCCGTGTGCCAAAAATAGGCCGCGGGCATAGCAGCGCCCAAAAATACCCTCCCGAAGGCCGGGGCGCCAAGTTCGTCCAGTGGAAAAAGGCCACAAAAATGGGTGGGCTATAGCCTTGGGGGGTGGGGCTGGCCAACTTCGTCCGCCGGACTCGGAATGGCGCGAGACTTTGTGAGGCGCCTCCGTCTGCCAAAAATAGGACGCGGGCACGGCCGCGCCCAAAAATACCCGCCCGAAGGCCGGGGCGCCAAGTTCGTCCAGCGGAAAAAGGCCACAAAAACGGGTGGGCTATAGCCTTGGGGGGTGGGGCTGGCCAACTTCGTCCGCCGGACTCAGAATGACGCGAGACTTTGCGAGGCGCCTACGTGTGCCAAAAATAGGCCGCGGGCACAGCGGCGCCCAAAAATTCCAGCCCGAAGGCCGGGGCGCCAAGTTCGTCCAGCGGAAAAAGGCCACAAAAACGGGTGGGCTATAGCCTTGCGGGGTGGGGCTGGCCAACTTCGTCCGCCGGACTCGGAATGGCGCGAGACTTTGCGAGGCACCTCCGTGTGCCAAAAATAGGCCGCTGGCACAGCCGCGCCCAAAAATACCCGCCCGAAGGCCGGGGCGCCATGTTCGTCAAGCGGAAAAAGGCCACAAAAATGGGTGGGCTATAGCCTTGGGGGGTGGGGCTGGCCAACTTCGTCCGCCGGACTCGGAATGGCGCGAGACTTTGCGAGGCACCTCCGTGTGCCAAACATAGGACACGGGCACAGCCGCGCCCAAAAATACCCGCCCGAAGGCCGGGGCGCCATGTTCGTCCAGCGGAAAAAGGCCACAAAAACGGGTGGGCTATAGCCTTGGGGGGTGGGGCTGGCCAACTTCGTCCGCCAGACTCGGAATGGTGCGAGACTTTGCGAGGCGCCTCCGTGTGCCAAAAATAGGCCGCGGGCACAGCGGCGCCCAAAAATACCCGCCCGAAGGCCGGGGCGCCAAGTTCATCCAGCGGAAAAAGGCCACAAAAACGGGTGGGCTATAGCCTTGGGGGGTGGGGCTGGCCAACTTCGTCCGCCGGACTCGGAATGGCGCGAGACTTTGCGAGGTGCCTCCGTGTGCCAAAAATAGGCCGCGGGCACAGCCGCGCCCAAAAATACCCGCCCGAAGGCCGGGGCGCCAAGTTCGTCCAGCGGAAAAAGGCCACAAAAACGGGTGGGCTATAGCCTTGCGGGGTGGGGCTGGCCAACTTCGTCCGCCGGACTCGGAATGGCGCGAGACTTTGCGAGGCGCCTCCGTGTGCCAAAAATAGGCCGCGGGCACAGCGGCGCCCAAAAATTCCAGCCCGAAGGCCGGGGCGCCAAGTTCGTCCAGCGGAAAAAGGCCACAAAAACGGGTGGGCTATAGCCTTGCGGGGTGGGGCTGGCCAACTTCGTCCGCCGGACTCGGAATGGCGCGAGACTTTGCGAGGCGCCTCCGTGTGCCAAAAATAGAATGCGGGCACAGCCGCGCCCAAAAATACCCGCCCGAAGGCCGGGGCGCCAAGTTCGTCCAGCGGAAAAAGGCCACAAAAATGGGTGGGCTATAGCCTTGGGGGGTGGGGCTGGCCAACTTCGTCCACCGGACTCGGAATGGCGCGAGACTTTGCGAGGCGCCTCCGTGTGCCAAAAATAGAATGCGGGCACAGCCGCGCCAAAAAATACCCGCCCGAAGGCCGGGGCGCCAAGTTCGTCCAGCGGAAAAAGGCCACAAAAACGGGTGGGCTATAGCCTTGCGGGGTGGGGCTGGCCAACTTCGTCCGCCGGACTCGGAATGGCGCGAGACTTTGCGAGGCGCCTCCGTGTGCCAAAAATAGAATGCGGGCACAGCCGCGCCCAAAAATACCCGCCCGAAGGCCGGGGCGCCAAGTTCGTCCAGCGGAAAAAGGCCACAAAAACGGGTGGGCTATAGCCTTGGGGGGTGGGGCTGGCCAACTTAGTCCGCCGGACTCGGAATGGAGCGAGACTTTGCGAGGCGCCTCCGTGTGCCAAAAATAGAATGCGGGCACAGCCGCGCCCAAAAATACCCGCCCGAAGGCCGGGGCGCCAAGTTCGTCCAGCGGAAAAAGGCCACAAAAACGGGTGGGCTATAGCCTTGCGGGGTGGGGCTGGCCAACTTCGTCCGCCGGACTCGGAATGGCGCGAGACTTTGCGAGGCGCCTCCGTGTGCCAAAAATAGAATGCGGGCACAGCCGCGCCCAAAAATACCCGCCCGAAGGCCGGGGCGCCAAGTTCGTCCAGCGGAAAAAGGCCACAAAAACGGGTGGGCTATAGCCTTGGGGGGTGGGGCTGGCCAACTTAGTCCGCCGGACTCGGAATGGCGCGAGACTTTGCGAGGCGCCTCCGTGTGCCAAAAATAGGCCGCGGGCACAGCGGCGCCCAAAAATACCCTCCCGAAGGCCGGGGCGCCAAGTTCGTCCAGCGGAAAAAGGCCACAAAAATGGGTGGGCTATAGCCTTGGGGGGTGGGGCTGGCCAACTTCGTCCGCCGGACTCGGAATGGTGCGAGACTTTGCGAGGCACCTCCGTGTGCCAAAAATAGGCCGCGGGCACAGCGGCTCCCAAAAATACCCGCCCGAAGGCCGGGGCGCCAAGTTCATCCAGCAGAAAAAGGCCACAAAAACGGGTGGGCTATAGCCTGGGGGGGTGGGGCTTGCCAACTTCGTCCGCCGGACTCGGAATGGCGCGAGACTTTGCGAGGCGCCTCCGTGTGCCAAAAATAGAATGCGGACTCAGCCGCGCCAAAAAATACCCGCCCGAAGGCCGGGACGCCAAGTTCGTCCAGCGGAAAAAGGCCACAAAAACGGGTGGGCTATAGCCTTGGGGGGTGGGGCTGGCCAACTTCGTCCGCCGGACTCGGAATGGTGCGAGACTTTGCGAGGCACCTCCGTGTGCCAAAAATAGGCCGCGGGCACAGCGGCGCCCAAAAATTCCAGCCCGAAGGCCGGGGCGCCAAGTTCGTCCAGCGGAAAAAGGCCACAAAAACGGGTGGGCTATAGCCTTGCGGGGTGGGGCTGGCCAACTTCATCCGCCGGACTCGGAATGGCGCGAGACTTTGCGCGGCACCTCCGTGTGCCAAAAATAGGCCGCTGGCACAGCCGCGCCCAAAAATACCCGCCCGAAGGCCGGGGCGCCAAGTTCGTCAAGCGGAAAAAAGCCACAAAAACGGGTGGGCTATAGCCTTGGGGGGTGGGGCTGGCCAACTTCGTCCGCCGGACTCGGAATGGCGCGAGACTTTGCGAGGCACCTCCGTGTGCCAAAAATAGGCCGCGGGCACAGCCGCGCCCAAAAATACCCGCCCGAAGGCCGGGGCGCCAAGTTCGTCCAGCGGAAAAAGGCCACAAAAACGGGTGGGCTATAGCCTTGGGGGGTGGGGCTGGCCAACTTCGTCCGCCGGACACGGAATGGCGCGAGACTTTGCGATGCGCCTCCGTGTGCCAAAAATAGGCCGCGGACACAGCCGTGCCCAAAAATACCCACCCGAAGGCCGGGGCGCCAAGTTCGTGCAGCGGAAAAAGGCCACAAAAACGGGTGGGCTATAGCCTTGGGGGGTGGGGCTGGCCAACTTCGTCCGCCGGACTCGGAAAGGCGCTAGACTTTACGAGGCGCCTCCGTGTGCCAAAAATAGGCCGCGGGCACAGCGGCTCCCAAAAATACCCTCGCGAAGGCCGGGGCGCCAAGTTCGTCCAGCGGAAAAAGGCCACAAAAATGGGTGGGCTATAGCCTTGGGGGGTGGGGCTGGCCAACTTCGTCCGCCGGACTCGGAATGGCGCAAGACTTTGCGAGGCGCCTCCGTGTGCCAAAAATAGGACGCGGGCACAGCCGCGCCCAAAAATACCCGCCCGAAGGCCGGGGCGCCAAGTTCGTCCAGCGGAAAAAGGCCACAAAAACGGGTGGGCTATAGCCTTGGGGGGTGGGGCTGGCCAACTTCGTCCGCCGGACTCGGAATGGCGCGAGACTTTGCGAGGCGCCTCCGTGTGCCAAAAATAGGCCGCGGACACAGCCGCGCCCAAAAATACCCACCCGAAGGCCGGGGCGCCAAGTTCGTCCAGCGGAAAAAGGCCACAAAAACGGGTGGGCTATAGCCTTGGGGGGTGGGGCTGGCCAACTTCGTCCGCCGGACTCGGAATGGCGCTAGACTTTGCGAGGCGCCTCCGTGTGCCAAAAATAGGCCGCGGGCACAGCGGCTCCCAAAAATACCCTCGCGAAGGCCGGGGCGCCAAGTTCGTCCAGCGGAAAAAGGCCACAAAAATGGGTGGGCTATAGCCTTGGGGGGTGGGGCTGGCCAACTTCGTCCGCCGGACTCGGAATGGCGCAAGACTTTGCGAGGCGCCTCCGTGTGCCAAAAATAGGACGCGGGCACAGCCGCGCCCAAAAATACCCGCCCGAAGGCCGGGGCGCCAAGTTCGTCCAGCGGAAAAAGGCCACAAAAACGGGTGGGCTATAGCCTTGGGGGGTGGGGCTGGCCAACTTCGTCCGCCGGACTCGGAATGGCGCGAGACTTTGCGAGGCACCTCCGTGTGCCAAAAATAGGCCGCGGGCACAGCGGCGCCCAAAAATACCCTCCCGAAGGCCGGGGCGCCAAGTTCGTCCAGCGGAAAAAGGCCACAAAAATGGGTGGGCTATAGCCTTGGGGGGTGGGGCTGGCCAACTTCGTCCGCCGGACTCGGAATGGCGCGAGACTTTGCGAGGCGCCTCCGTGTGCCAAAAATAGGCCGCGGGCACAGCCTCGCCCAAAAATACCCGCCCGAAGGCCGGGGCGCCAAGTTCGTCCAGCGGAAAAAGGCCACAAACACGGGTGGGCTATAGCCTTGGGGGGTGGGGCTGGCCAACTTCGTCCGCCGGACTCGGAATGGTGCGAGACTTTGCGAGGCACCTCCATGTGCCAAAAATAGGCCGCGGGCACAGCGGCGCCCAAAAATACCCGCCCGAAGGCCGGGGCGCCAAGTTCATCCAGCGGAAAAAGGCCACAAAAACGGGTGGGCTATAGCCTTGGGGGGTGGGGCTGGCCAACTTCGTCCGCCGGACTCGGAATGGCGCGAGACTTTGCGATGCACCTCCGTGTGCCAAAAATAGGCCGCGGACACAGCCGCGCCCAAAAATACCCACCCGAAGGCCGGGGCGCCAAGTTAGTCCAGCGGAAAAAGGCCACAAAAACGGGTGGGCTATAGCCTTGGGGGGTGGGGCTGGCCAACTTCGTCCGCCGGACTCGGAATGGTGCGAGACTTTGCGAGGCACCTCCGTGTGCCAAAAATAGGCCGCGGGCACAGCGGCGCCCAAAAATACCCGCCCGAAGGCCGGGGCGCCAAGTTCATCCAGCGGAAAAAGGCCACAAAAACGGGTGGGCTATAGCCTTGGGGGGTGGGGCTGGCCAACTTCGTCCGCCGGACTCGGAATGGCGCGAGCCTTTGCGAGGCGCCTCCGTGTGCCAAAAATAGGCCGCGGGCACAGCGGGGCCCAAAAATTCCAGCCCGAAGGCCGGGGCGCCAAGTTCGTCCAGCGGAAAAAGGCCACAAAAACGGGTGGGCTATAGCCTTGGGGGGTGGGGCTGGCCAACTTCGTCCGCCGGACTCGGAATGGCGCGAGACTTTGCGAGGCACCTCCGTGTGCCAAAAATAGGCCGCGGGCACAGCGGCGCCCAAAAATACCCTCCCGAAGGCCGGGGCGCCAAGTTCGTCCAGCGGAAAAAGGCCACAAAAACGGGTGGGCTATAGCCTTGGGGGGTGGGGCTGGCCAACTTCGTCCGCCGGACTCGGAATGGCGCGAGACTTTGCGAGGCACCTCCGTGTGCCAAAAATCGGCCGGGGCCACTGCGGCGCCCAAAAATACCCTCCCGAAGGCCGGGGCGCCAAGTTCGTCCAGCGGAAAAAGGCCACAAAAACGGGTGGGCTATAGCCTTGGGGGGTGGGGCTGGCCAACTTCGTCCGCCGGACTCGGAATGGTGCGAGACTTTGCGAGGCACCTCCATGTGCCAAAAATAGGCCGCGGGCACAGCGGCGCCCAAAAATACCCGCCCGAAGGCCGGGGCGCCAAGTTCATCCAGCGGAAAAAGGCCACAAAAACGGGTGGGCTATAGCCTTGGGGGGTGGGGCTGGCCAACTTCGTCCGCCGGACTCGGAATGGCGCGAGACTTTGCGAGGCACCTCCGTGTGCCAAAAATAGAATGCGGGCACAGCCGCGCCAAAAAATACCCGCCCGAAGGCCGGGGCGCCAAGTTCGTCCAGCGGAAAAAGGCCACAAAAACGGGTGGGCTATAGCCTTGGGGGGTGGGGCTGGCCAACTTCGTCCGCCGGACTCGGAATGGCGCGAGACTTTGCGAGGCACCTCCGTGTGCCAAAAAAGGGCCCCGGGCACAGCGGCGCCCAAAATACCCGCCCGAAGGCCGGCGCGCCAAGTTCATCCAGCGGAAAAGGCCCCAAAAACGGGTGGGCTATAGCCTTGGGGGTGGGGCTGGCCAACTTCGTCCGCCGGACTCGGAATGGCGCGAGACTTTGCGAGGCGCCTCCGTGTGCCAAAAATAGGCCGCGGGCACAGCGGCGCCCAAAAATACCCGCCCGAAGGCCGGGGCGCCAAGTTCATCCAGCGGAAAACGGCCACAAAAACGGGTGGGCTATAGCCTTGGGGGGTGGGGCTGGCCAACTTCGTCCGCCGGACTCGGAATGGCGCGAGACTTTGCGAGGCACCTCCGTGTGCCAAAAATAGGCCACGGGCACAGCCGCGCCCAAAAATACCCTACCGAAGGCCCGGGCGCCAAGTTTGTCCAGCAGAAAAAGGCCACAAAAACGGGTGGGCTATAGCCTTGGGGGGTGGGGCTGGCCAACTTCGTCCGCCGGACTCGGAATGGCGCGAGACTTTGCGAGGCGCCTCCGTGTGCCAAAAATAGGCCGCGGGCACAGCGGCGCCCAAAATACCCCCCCGGAGGCCGGGGCGCGCAAGTTCATCCAGCGGAAAAAGGCCACAAAAACGGGTGGGCTATAGCCTTGGGGGTGGGGCATGCGAACTTCGTCCGCCTGACTCGGACTCGCGCGAGACTTTGCGAGGCACATCCGTGTAACAAAAATAAGACGCGGGTACAGCCTCGCCCAAAAATACCCGCCCGAAGGCCGGGGCGCCAAGTTCATCCAGCGGAAAAAGGCCACAAAAACGGGTGGGCTATAGCCTTGGGTGGTGGGGCTGGCCAACTTCGTCCGCCGGACTCGGAATGGAGCGAGACTTTGCGAGGCACCTCCTTGTGCAAAAAATTTGGCGCGGGGAAAGGGGTGGCCAAAAATACCCGCCCGAAGGCCGGGGCGCCAAGTTCATCCAGCGGAAAAAGGCCACAAAAACGGGTGGGCTATAGCCTTGGGGGGTGGGGCTGGCCAACTTCGTCCGCCGGACTCGGAATGGCGCGAGACTTTGCGAGGCGCCTCCGTGTGCCAAAAATAGGCCGCGGGCACAGCGGGGCCCAAAAATTCCAGCCCGAAGGCCGGGGCGCCAAGTTCGTCCAGCGGAAAAACGCCACAAAAACGGGTGGGCTATAGCCTTGCGGGGTGGGGCTGGCCAACTTCCGCCGCGGACTCGGAATGGCGCGAGACTTTGCGAGGCACCTCCGTGTGCCAAAAATAGGCCAGCGGGCACAGCCGCGCCCAAAAATACCCGCCCGAAGGCCGGGGCGCCAAGTTCGTCCAGCGGAAAAAGGCCACAAAAACGGGTGGGCTATAGCCTTGGGGGGTGGGGCTGGCCAACTTCGTCCGCCGGACTCGGAATGGTGCGAGACTTTGCGAGGCACCTCCATGTGCCAAAAATAGGCCAAGGCACAGCGGCGCCCAAAAATACCCGCCCAAGGCCGGGCGCCAAGTTCATCCAGCGGAAAAGGCCACAAAAACGGGTGGGCTATAGCCTTGGGGGGTGGGGCTGGCCAACTTCGTCCGCCGGACTCGGAATGGCGCGAGCCTTTGCGAGGCGCCTCCGTGTGCCAAAAATAGGCCGCGGGCACAGCGGCGCCCAAAAATACCAGCCCGAAGGCCGGGGCGCCAAGTTCGTCCAGCGGAAAAAGGCCACAAAAACGGGTGGGCTATAGCCTTGCGGGGTGGGGCTGGCCAACTTCGTCCGCCGGACTCGGAATGGCGCGAGACTTTGCGATGCGCCTCCGTGTGCCAAAAATAGGCCGCGGACACAGCCGCGCCCAAAAATACCCGCCCGAAGGCCGGGGCGCCAAGTTCGTCCAGCGGAAAAAGGCCACAAAAACGGGTGGGCTATAGCCTTGGGGGGTGGGGCTGGCCAACTTCATCCGCCGGACTCGGAATGGCGCGAGACTTTGCGAGGCGCCTCCGTGTGCCAAAAATAGGCCGCGGGCACAGCGGCGCCCAAAAATACCCTCCCGAAGGCCGGGGCGGCAAGTTCGTCCAGCGGAAAAAGGCCACAAAAATGGGTGGGCTATAGCCTTGGGGGGTGGGGCTGGCCAACTTCGTCTGCCGGACTCGGAATGGCGCGAGACTTTGCGAGGCGTCTCCGTGTGCCAAAAATAGGATGCGGGCACAGCCTCGCCCAAAAATACCCGCCCGAAGGCCGGGGCGCCAAGTTCGTCCAGCGGAAAAAGGCCACAAAAACGGGTGGGCTATAGCCTTGGGGGGTGGGGCTGGCCAACTTCGTCCGCCGGACTCGGAATGGTGCGAGACTTTGCGAGGCACCTCCATGTGCCAAAAATAGGCCGCGGGCACAGCGGCGCCCAAAAATACCCGCCCGAAGGCCGGGGCGCCAAGTTCATCCAGCGGAAAAAGGCCACAAAAACGGGTGGGCTATAGCCTTGGGGGGTGGGGCTGGCCAACTTCGTCCGCCGGACTCGGAATGGCGCGAGACTTTGCGAGGCGCCTCCGTGTGCCAAAAATAGAATGCGGGCTCAGCCGCGCCAAAAAATACCCGCCCGAAGGCCGGGACGCCAAGTTCGTCCAGCGGAAAAAGGCCACAAAAACGGGTGGGCTATAGCCTTGGGGGGTGGGGCTGGCCAACTTCGTCCGCCGGACTCGGAATGGTGCGAGACTTTGCGAGGCACCTCCGTGTGCCAAAAATAGGCCGCGGGCACAGCGGCGCCCAAAAATACCCGCCCGAAGGCCGGGGCGCCAAGTTCATCCAGCGGAAAAAGGCCACAAAAACGGGTGGGCTATAGCCTTGGGGGGTGGGGCTGGCCAACTTCGTCCGCCGGACTCGGAATGGCGCGAGCCTTTGCGAGGCGCCTCCGTGTGCCAAAAATAGGCCGCGGGCACAGCGGCGCCCAAAAATTCCAGCCCGAAGGCCGGGGCGCCAAGTTCGTCCAGCGGAAAAACGCCACAAAAACGGGTGGGCTATAGCCTTGCGGGGTGGGGCTGGCCAACTTCGTCCGCCGGACTCGGAATGGCGCGAGACTTTGCGATGCGCCTCCGTGTGCCAAAAATAGGCCGCGGACACAGCCGCGCCCAAAAATACCCGCCCGAAGGCCGGGGCGCCAAGTTCGTCCAGCGGAAAAAGGCCACAAAACCGGGTGGGCTATAGCCTTGGGGGGTGGGGCTGGCCAACTTCATCCGCCGGACTCGGAATGGCGCGAGACTTTGCGAGGCGCCTCCGTGTGCCAAAAATAGGCCGCGGGCACAGCGGCGCCCAAAAATACCCTCCCGAAGGCCGGGGCGGCAAGTTCGTCCAGCGGAAAAAGGCCACAAAAATGGGTGGGCTATAGCCTTGGGGGGTGGGGCTGGCCAACTTCGTCCGCCGGACTCGGAATGGCGCGAGACTTTGCGAGGCGTCTCCGTGTGCCAAAAATAGGATGCGGGCACAGCCTCGCCCAAAAATACCCGCCCGAAGGCCGGGGCGCCAAGTTCGTCCAGCGGAAAAAGGCCACAAAAACGGGTGGGCTATAGCCTTGGGGGGTGGGGCTGGCCAACTTCATCCGCCGGACTCGGAATGGTGCGAGACTTTGCGAGGCACCTCCATGTGCCAAAAATAGGCCGCGGGCACAGCGGCGCCCAAAAATACCCGCCCGAAGGCCGGGGCGCCAAGTTCATCCAGCGGAAAAAGGCCACAAAAACGGGTGGGCTATAGCCTTGGGGGGTGGGGCTGGCCAACTTCGTCCGCCGGACTCGGAATGGCGCGAGACTTTACGAGGCGCCTCCGTTTGCCAAAAATAGAATGCGGGCGCAGCCGCGCCAAAAAATACCCGCCCGAAGGCCGGGACGCCAAGTTCGTCCAGCGGAAAAAGGCCACAAAAACGGGTGGGCTATAGCCTTGGGGGGTGGGGCTGGCCAACTTCGTCCGCCGGACTCGGAATGGTGCGAGACTTTGCGAGGCACCTCCGTGTGCCAAAAATAGGCCGCGGGCACAGCGGCGCCCAAAAATACCCGCCCGAAGGCCGGGGCGCCAAGTTCATCCAGCGGAAAAAGGCCACAAAAACGGGTGGGCTATAGCCTTGGGGGGTGGGGCTGGCCAACTTCGTCCGCCGGACTCGGAATGGCGCGAGCCTTTGCGAGGCGCCTCCGTGTGCCAAAAATAGGCCGCGGGCTCAGCGGCGCCCAAAAATTCCAGCCCGAAGGCCGGGGCGCCATGTTCGGCCAGCGGAAAAAGGCCACAAAAACGGGTGGGCTATAGCCTTGCGGGGTGGGGCTGGCCAACTTCGTCCGCCGGACTCGGAATGGCGCGAGACTTTGCGATGCGCCTCCGTGTGCCAAAAATAGGCCGCGGACACAGCCGCGCCCAAAAATACCCGCCCGAAGGCCGGGGCGCCAAGTTCGTCCAGCGGAAAAAGGCCACAAAAACGGGTGGGCTATAGCCTTGGGGGGTGGGGCTGGCCAACTTCGTCCGCCGGACTCGGAAAGGCGCTAGACTTTTCGAGGCGCCTCCGTGTGCCAAAAATAGGCCGCGGGCACAGCGGCTCCCAAAAATACCCTCGCGAAGGCCGGGGCGCCAAGTTCGTCCAGCGGAAAAAGGCCACAAAAATGGGTGGGCTATAGCCTTGGGGGGTGGGGCTGGCCAACTTCGTCCGCCGGGCTCGGAATGGCGCAAGACTTTGCGAGGCGCCTCCGTGTGCCAAAAATAGGACGCGGGCACAGCCGCGCCCAAAAATACCCGCCCGAAGGCCGGGGCGCCAAGTTCGTCCAGCGGAAAAAGGCCACAAAAACGGGTGGGCTATAGCCTTGGGGGTGGGGCTTGCCAACTTCGTCCGCCGGGACTCGGAATGGCGCGAGACTTTGCGGCGCGCCCGTGTGCCAAAATAGGCCGCGGCACAGCGGCGCCCAAAATTACCCGCCCGATGGAGGGGGCGCCATGTTGGTCATGCGGAAAAAAGCCACAAAATGGGGTGGGCTTTTGCCTTGGGGGTGGGGCTGGCCAACTTCGTCCGCCGAACTCGGAATGGCGCGAGACTTTGCGAGGCGCCTCCGTGCGCGCCAAAAATAGGCCGCGGGCAAAGCCGCGCCCAAAAATACCCTCCCGAAGGCCGGGCGCCAAGTTCGGCCCAGCGGAAAAGGCCACAAAACGGGGTGGGATAAAGCCTTGGGGGGGGGGGCGGCCAACCTTCGGCCGCCGGACTCGGAATGGTGCGAGACTTTGCGAGGCACCTCCGTGTGCCAAAAATAGGCCGCGGGCACAGCAGGTCCCAAAATAACCCCCCGAAGGCCGGGCGCCAAGTTCATCCAGCGGAAAAGGCCACAAAACGGGTGGGCTATAGCCTTGGGGGTGGGGCTGGCCAACTGTCCGCCGGACTCGGAATGGCGCGAGACTTTGCGAGGCGCCTCCGTGTGCCAAAAATCGGCCGCGGGCATCGCCGCGCCCAAAAATCCCCGCCCGACGGCCGGGCGGCAAGTTCGTCCAGCGGAAAAAGGCCACAAAAACGGGTGGGCTATAGCCTTGGGGGTGGGGCTGGCCAACTTCGTCCGCCGGACTCGGAATGGCGCGAGACTTTGCGAGGCGCCCGTGTGCCAGCTAAAGAAAATTGGGCCGCGGGGCACAGCCTCGCCCCGTAAAAATACCCGCCCGAAGGCCGGGCGCCAAGTTCGTCCAGCGGAAAAAGGCCACAAAAACGGGTGGGCTATAGCCTTGGGGGTGGGGCTTGCCAACTCGTCCGCCGGACTCGGAATGGCGCGAGACTTTGTGAGGTGTCTCCGTGTGCCAAAAATAGGCCGCGGGCACAGCCGCGCCCAAAAATACCCGCCCGAAGGCCGGGGCGCCAGGTTCATCCCGCGGAAAAAGGCCACAAAAACGGGTGGGCTACAGCCTTGGGGGGTGGGGCTGGCCAACTTCGTCCGCCGGACTCGGAATGGCGCGAGACTTTACGAGGTGCCTCCGTGTGCCAAAAATAGGCCGCGGGCACAGCCGCGCCCAAAAATACCCACCCGAAGGCCGGGGCGCCAAGTTCGTCCAGCGGAAAAAGGCCACAAAAACGGGTGGGCTATAGCCTTGGGGGGTGGGGCTGGCCAACTTCGTCCGCCGGACTCGGAAAGGCGCTAGACTTTGCGAGGCGCCTCCGTGTGCCAAAAATAGGCCGCGGGCACAGCGGCTCCCAAAAATACCCTCGCGAAGGCCGGGGCGCCAAGTTCGTCCAGCGGAAAAAGGCCACAAAAACGGGTGGGCTATAGCCTTGGGGGGTGGGGCTGGCCAACTTCGTCCGCCGGACTCGGAATGGCGCGAGACTTTGCGAGGCGCCTCCGTGTGCCAAAAATAGGACGCGGGCACAGCCGCGCCCAAAAATACCCGCCCGAAGGCCGGGGCGCCAAGTTCGTCCAGCGGAAAAAGGCCACAAAAACGGGTGGGCTATAGCCTTGGGTGGTGGGGCTGGCCAACTTCGTCCGCCGGACTCGGAATGGTGCGAGACTTTGCGAGGCACCTCCGTGTGCCAAAAATAGGCCGCGGGCACAGCGCCGCCCAAAAATACCCGCCCGAAGGCTGGGGCGCCAAGTTCATCCAGCGGAAAAAGGCCACAAAAACGGGTGGGCTATAGCCTTGGGGGGTGGGGCTGGCCAACTTCGTCCGCCGGACTCGGAATGGCGCGAGACTTTGCGAGGTGCCTCCGTGTGCCAAAAATAGGCCGCGGACACAGCCGCGCCCAAAAATACCCGCCCGAAGGCCGGGGCGCCAAGTTCGTCCAGCGGAAAAAGGCCACAAAAACGGGTGGGCTATAGCCTTGGGGGGTGGGGCTGGCCAACTTCGTCCGCCGGACTCGGAATGGCGCGAGACTTTGCGAGGCGCCTCCGTGTGCCAAAAATAGGACGCGGACACAGCCGCGCCCAAAAATCCCCGCCCGAAGGCCGGGGCGCCAAGTTCGTCCAGCGGAAAAAGGCCACAAAAACGGGTGGGCTATAGCCTTGGGGGGTGGGGCTGGCCAACTTCGTCCGCCGGACTCGGAATGGTGCGAGACTTTGCGAGGCACCTCCGTGTGCCAAAAATAGGCCGCGGGAACTGCCGCGCCCAAAAATACCCGCCCGAAGGCCGGGGCGCCAAGTTCGTCCAGCGGAAAAAGGCCACAAAAACGGGTGGGCTATAGCCGTGGGGGTGGGGCTGGCCAACTTCGTCCGCCGGACTCGGAATGGCGCGAGACTTTGCGAGGTGCCTCCGTGTGCCAAAAATAGGCCGCGGGCACAGCCGCGCCCAAAAATACACGCCCGAAGGCCGGGGCACCAAGTTCGTCCAGCGGAAAAAGGCCACAAAAACGGGTGGGCTATAGCCTTGGGGGGTGGGGCTGGCCAACTTCGTCCGCCGGACTCGGAATGGCGCGAGACTTTGCGAGGCGCCTCCGTGTGCCAAAAATAGGACGCGGGCACAGCCTCGCCCAAAAATACCCGCCCGAAGGCCGGGGCGCCAAGTTCGTCCAGCGGAAAAAGGCCACAAAAACGGGTGGGCTATAGCCTTGGGTGGTGGGGCTGGCCAACTTCGTCCGCCGGACTCGGAATGGTGCGAGACTTTGCGAGGCACCTCCGTGTGCCAAAAATAGGCCGCGGGCACAGCGCCGCCCAAAAATACCCGCCCGAAGGCTGGGGCGCCAAGTTCATCCAGCGGAAAAAGGCCACAAAAACGGGTGGGCTATAGCCTTGGGGGGTGGGGCTGGCCAACTTCGGCCGCCGGACTCGGAATGGCGCGAGACTTTGCGAGGTGCCTCCGTGTGCCAAAAATAGGCCGCGGACACAGCCGCGCCCAAAAATACCCGCCCGAAGGCCGGGGCGCCAAGTTCGTCCAGCGGAAAAAGGCCACAAAAACGGGTGGGCTATAGCCTTGGGGGGTGGGGCTGGCCAACTTCGTCCGCCGGACTCGGAAAGGCGCTAGACTTTGCGAGGCGCCTCCGTGTGCCAAAAATAGGCCGCGGGCACAGCGGCTCCCAATAATACCCTCGTGAAGGCCGGGGCGCCAAGTTCGTCCAGCGGAAAAAGGCCACAAAAATGGGTGGGCTATAGCCTTGGGGGGTGGGGCTGGCCAACTTCGTCCGCCGGACTCGGAATGGCGCGAGACTTTGCGAGGCGCCTCCGCGTGCCAAAAATAGGACGCGGGCACAGCCGCGCCCAAAAATACCCGCCCGAAGGCCGGGCGCCAAGTTCGGCCCAGCGGAAAAAGGCCACAAAACGGGGTGGGCTATAGCCTTGGGGGTGGGGCTGGCCAACTTCGTCCGCCGGACTCGGAATGGTAAGAGACTTTGCAGGCACCTCCGTGTGCCAAAAATATGCAGGGAACAGCAGCGCCAAAAATACCCGCCCGAAGGCCGGGCGCCAAGTTCATCCAGCGGAAAAGGCCACAAAAACGGGTGGGCTATAGCCTTGGGGGTGGGGCTGGCCAACTTCGTCCGCCGGACTCGGAATGGCGCGAGACTGCGAGGTGCCTCCGTGTGCCAAAAAAGGGGCCATGGACACAGCCGCGCCTAAAATACACGCCCGAAGGCCGGGCGCCAAGTTCGTCCAGCGGAAAAAGGCCACAAAACGGGTGGGCTATAGCCTTGGGGGTGGGGCGGGCCTAACTGGTCCGCCGGACTCGGAATGGCGCGAGACTTTGCGAGGCGCCTCCGTGTGCCAAAAAAATAGGCCGCGGCACAGCGGCGCCCAAAATATCCTCCCGAAGGCCGGGCGCCAAGTTCGGCCCAGCGGAAAAAGGCCACAAAAATGGGTGGGCTATAGCCTTGGGGGTGGGGCTGGCCAACTCGTCCGCTGGACTCGGAATGGCGCGAGACTTTGCGAGGCGCCTCCGCGTGCCAAAAATAGGACGCGGCACAGCCGCGCCTAAAAATACCCGCCAAGGCCGGGCGCCAAGTTCGTCCCAGCGGAAAAAGGCCACAAAAACGGGTGGGCTATAGCCTTGGGGGTGGGGCTGGCCAACTTCGGCCGCCGGACTCGGAATGGCGCGAGACTTTGCGAGGTGCCTCCGTGTGCCAAAAATAGGCCGGGCACAGCGCCGCCTAAAATACCCGCCCGAAGGCCGGGCGCCAAGTTCATCCAGCGGAAAAAGGCCACAAAACGGGTGGGCTATAGCCTTGGGGGTGGGGCTGGCCAACTTCGTCCGCCGGACTCGGAAAGGCGCTAGACTTTGCAAGGCGCCTCCGTGTGCCAAAAATAGGCCGCGGGCACAGCGGCTCCCAATAATACCCGCGCGAAGGCCGGGCGCCAAGTTCGCCCAGCGGAAAAGGCCACAAAATGGGTGGGCTATAGCCTTGGGGGTGGGGCTGGCCAACTTGGTCCGCCGGACTCGGAATGGCGCGAGACTTTGCGAGGCGCCTCCGCGTGCCAAAAATAGGACGCGGGCACAGCCGCGCCAAAAATACCCGCCCGAAGGCCGGGCGCCAAGTTCGTCCAGCGGAAAAGGCCACAAAACGGGTGGGCTATAGCCTTGGGGGTGGGGCTGGCCAACTTCGTCCGCCTCGGACTCGGAATGGTAAGAGACTTTACAGGCACCTCCGTGTGCCAAAAATATGCCGCGGGAACAGCAGCGCCTAAAATACCAGCCCGGTGGCCGGGGCGCCAATTTCAGCCCGCGGAAGAAGGCCACAAAAACGGGGGGGCTATAGCCTTGGGGGTGGGGCTGGCCAACTCGTCCGCCGGACTCGGAATGGCGCGAGACTTTGCGAGGTGCCTCCGTGTGCCAAAAATAGGCCGCGGCACAGCCGCGCCAAAAATACACGCCCAAGGCCGGGCGCCAAGTTCGCCCAGCGGAAAAAGGCCACAAAACGGGTGGGCTATAGCCTTGGGGGTGGGGCTGGCCAACCTGGTCCGCCGGACTCGGAATGGCGCGAGACTTTGCGAGGCGCCTCCGTGTGCCAAAAAATAGGCCGCGGGCACAGCGGCGCCCAAAAATACCCTCCCGAAGGCCGGGCGCCAAGTTCGTCCCAGCGGAAAAAGGCCACAAAAATGGGTGGGCTATAGCCTTGGGGGTGGGGCTGGCCAACTTCTGTCCGCCGGACTCGGAATGGCGCGAGACTTTGCGAGGCGCCTCCGCGTGCCAAAATAGGACGCGGGCACAGCCGCGCCTAAAAAATACCCGCCCCAAGGCCGGGCGCCAAGTTCATCCAGCGGAAAAAGGCCACAAAACGGGTGGGCTATAGCCTTGGGGGGGGGCTGGCCAACTTCGTCCGCCGGACTCGGAATGGCGCGAGACTTTGCGAGGCACCTCCGTGTGCAAAAAAATATGCCATGGGCACAGCAGCGCCTAAAATACCCGCCCGAAGGCCGGGCGCCAAGTTCATCCAGCGGAAAAAGCCACAAAAAACGGTGGGCTATAGCCTTGGGGGGTGGGGCTGGCCAACTTCGTCCGCCGGACTCGGAATGGCGCGAGACTTTGCGAGGTGCCTCCGTGTGCCAAAAATGGGCCGCGGGCACAGCCGCGCCAAAAAATACACGCCCGAAGGCCGGGGCGCCAAGTTCGTCCAGCGGAAAAAGGCCACAAAAACGGGTGGGCTATAGCCTTGGGGGGTGGGGCTGGCCAACTTCGTCCGCCGGACTCGGAATGGCGCGAGACTTGCGAGGTGCCTCCGTGTGCCAAAATAGGACGCGGCACAGCCGCGCCAAAAATACACGCCCGAAGGCCGGGCGCCAAGTTCGCCCAGCGGAAAAAGGCCACAAAACGGGTGGGCTATAGCCTTGGGGGTGGGGCTGGCCAACTTCGTCCGCCCGGACTCGGAATGGCGCGAGACTTTGCGAGGCGCCTCCGTGTGCCAAAAATAGGTCGCGGCACAGCCTCGCCCAAAAAACCCGCCCGAAGGCCGGGCGCCAAGTTCGTCCAGCGGAAAAGGCCACAAAACGGGTGGGCTATAGCCTTGGGGGTGGGGCTGGCCAACCGTCCGCTGGACTCGGAATGGCGCGAGACTTTGCGAGGCGCCTCCATGTGCCAAAAATAGGCCGCGGGCACAGCGGCACCCAAAAATACCCGCCCCGAAGGCCGGGCGCCAAGTTCATCCAGCGGAAAAGGCCACAAAATGGGTGGGCTATAGCCTTGGGGGGTGGGGCTGGCCAACTTCGGCCGCCGGACTCGGAATGGCGCGAGACTTTGCGCGGTGCCTCCGTGTGCCAAAAATAGGCCGCGGGCACAGCCGCGCCCAATAATACACTCCCGAAGGCCGGGGCGCCAAGTTCGTCCAGCGGAAAAAGGCCACAAAAACGGGTGGGCTATAGCCTTGGGGGGTGGGGCTGGCCAACTTCGTCCGCCGGACTCGGAATGGTAAGAGACTTTCCGAGGCACCTCCGTGTGCCAAAAATATGCCGCGGGAACAGCAGCGCCCAAAAATACCCGCCCGAAGGCCGGGGCGCCAAGTTCATCAAGCGTAAAATGGCCAAAAAAACGGGTGGGATTTAGCCTTGGGGGTGGGGCTGGCCAACTTCGTCCGCCGGACTCGGAATGGCGCGAGACTTTGCGAGGCACCTCCGTGTACCAAAAATAGGCCGCGGGCACAGCCGCGCCCAAAAGCGCCCCGCCCGAAGGCCGGGGCGCCAAGTTCGTCCAGCGGAAAAAGGCCACAAAACGGGTGGGCTATAGCCTTGGGGGTGGGGCTGGCCTACTTCGTCCGCCGGACTCGGATTGGTAAGAGACTTTGCGAGGCACCTCCGTGTGTGCAAAATATGCAGCGGGAACAGCAGCGCCCAAAAATACCTCGCCCGAAGGCCGGGCGCCAAGTTCATCCAGCGGAAAAGGCCACAAAAACGGGTGGGCTATAGCCTTGGGGGTGGGGCTGGCCAACTCGGTCCGCCGGACCGGGAATGGCGCGAGACTTTGCGAGGTGCCTCCGTGTGCCAAAAAAGGCCGCTGGGCACAGCCGCGCCAAAAATACACGCCCAAGGCCGGGCGCCAAGTTCGTCCAGCGGAAAAAGGCCACAAAAACGGGTGGGCTATAGCCTTGGGGGGTGGGGCTGGCCAACTTCGTCCGCCGGACTCGGAATGGCGCGAGACTTTGCGAGGCGCCTCCGTGTGCCAAAAATAGGACGCGGGCACAGCCTCGCCCAAAAAAACCCGCCCGAAGGCCGGGGCGCCAAGTTCGTCCAGCGGAAAAAGGCCACAAAAACGGGTGGGCTATAGGCTTGGGTGGTGGGGCTGGCCAACTTCGTCCGCCGGACTCGGAATGGTGCGAGACTTTGCGAGGCACCTCCGTGTGCCAAAAATAGGCCGCGGGCACAGCGGCACCCAAAAATACCCGCCCGAAGGCCGGGGCGCCAAGTTCATCCAGCGGAAAAAGGCCACAAAAACGGGTGGGCTATAGCCTTGGGGGGTGGGGCTGGCCAACTTCGGCCGCCGGACTCGGAATGGCGCGAGACTTTGCGCGGTGCCTCCGTGTGCCAAAAATAGGCCGCGGGCACAGCCGCGCCCAATAATACACTCCCGAAGGCCGGGGCGCCAAGTTCGTCCAGCGGAAAAAGGCCACAAAAACGGGTGGGCTATAGCCTTGGGGGGTGGGGCTGGCCAACTTCGTCCGCCGGACTCGGAATGGCGCGAGACTTTGCGAGGCGCCTCCGTGTGCCAAAAATAGGCCGCGGGCACAGCCGCGCCCAAAAATACCCTCCCGAAGGCCCGGGCGCCAAGTTTGTCCAGCAGAAAAAGGCCACAAAAACGGGTGGGCTATAGCCTTGGGGGGTGGGGCTAGCCAACCTCGTCCGCCGGACTCGGAATGGCGCGAGACTTTGCGAGGCACCTGCGTGTGCCAAAAATAGGCCGCGGACACAGCCGCGCCCAAAAATTCCCGCCCGAAGGCCGGGGCGCCAAGTTCGTCCGGCGGAAAAAGGCCACAAAAACGGGTGGGCTATAGCCTTGGGGGGTGGGGCTGGCCAACTTCGTCCGCCGGACTCGGAATGGCGCAAGACTTTGCGAGGCACCTCCGTGTGCCAAAAATAGGACGCGGGCACAGCCGCACCCAAAAATACCCGCCCGAAGGCCAGGGCGCCAAGTTCGTCCAGCGGAAAAAGGCCACAAAAACGGGTGGGCTATAGCCTTGGGGGGTGGGGCTGGCCAACTTCGTCCGCCGGACTCGGAATGGCGCGAGACTTTGCGAGGCGCCTCCGTGTGCCAAAAATAGGCCGCGGGCACAGCGGCGCCCAAAAATACCCTCCCGAAGGCCGCGGCGCCAAGTTCGTCCAGCGGAAAAAGGCCACAAAAACGGGTGGGCTATAGCCTTGGGGGGTGGGGCTGGCAAACATCGTCCGCCGGACTCGGAATGGCGCGAGACTTTGCGAGGCGCCTCCGTGTGCCAAAAATAGAATGTGGGCACAGCCGCGCCCAAAAATACCCGCCCGAAGGCCGGGCGCCAAGTTCGTCCAGCGGAAAAAGGCCACAAAACGGGTGGGCTATAGCCTTGGGGGTGGGGCTGGCCAACTGTCCGCCGGACTCGAATGGTGCAAGACTTTGCGAGGCACCTCCGTGTGCCAAAAATAGGTCAGGGCACAGCGGCGCCCAAAAATACCCGCCCGAAGGCCGGGCGCCAAGTTCATACAGCAGAAAAAGGCCACAAAAACGGGTGGGCTATAGCCTTGGGGGGTGGGGCTGGCCAACTTCGTCCGCCGGACTCGAATTGCGCGAGACATTGCGAGGTCCCAACGTGTGCCAAAAATAGGCCGCGGGCACAGACGCGCCCAATAAAACACGCCCGAAGGCCGGGGCGCCAAGTTCGTCCAGCGGAAAAAGGCCACAAAACGGTGGGCTATAGCCTTGGGGGTGGGGCTGGCCAACTTCGTCCGCCAGACTCGGAATGGCGCGAGACTTTGCGAGGCGCCTCCGTGTGCCAAAATAGGCCGCGGGCACAGCCGCGCCACAATCACCCGCCCGACCGCCCGGGCGCCATGTTTGTCCAGCAGAAAAAGGCCACAAAACGGGTGGGCTATGGCCTGGGGGTGGGGCTGTGAACCTCGTCCCGCCGGACTCGAATGGCGCGAGACTTTGCGAGGCACCTGCATGTGCCAAAATATGCCGCGGGCACAGCCGCGCCCAAAATACCCGCCCAAGACCGGGCGCCAAGTTCGCCCGGCGGAAAAAGGCCACAAAAACGGGTGTGCTATAGCCTTGGGGGGTGGGTCTGGCCAACTCCGCCGGACTCGGAATGGCGAGACTTTACGAGGCGCCTCCGTGTGCCATAAATAGGACGCGGGCACAGCCGCGCCTAAAAATACCCGCCCGAAGGCCGGGCGCCAAGTTCGTCCAGCGGAAAAAGGCCACAAAACGGGTGGGCTATAGCCTTAGGGGGTGGGTGGGCCAACTGTCCCGCCCGGACTCGGAATGGCGCGAGATTTTCGCGAGGCACCTCCGTGTGCCAAAATAGGCCGCGGCACAGCCGCGCCCAAAATACCCGCCCCGAAGGCCGGGCACCAAGTTCGTCCAGCGGAAAAAGGCCACAAAACGGGTGGGCTATAGCCTTGGGGGTGGGGCTGGCCCACTGGTCCGCCGGACTCGGAATGGCGCGAGACTCATGCGAGGCGCCTCCGTGTGCCAAAATAGGTCGCGGCACAGCGGCGCCCAAAATACCCGCCCAAGGCCGGGCGCCAAGTTCAAACAGCGGAAACAGGCCACAAAAAAGGGTGGGCTATAGCCTTGGGGGTGGGGCTGGCCAACTTCTCCGCCGGACTCGGAATGGCGCGAGACTTTGCGAGGCACCTCCGTGTGCCAAAAATGGGGCAGCGGGCACAGCGGCGCCCAAAAAATACCCGCCAGAAGGCCGGGCGCCAAGTTTGGCCAGCAGAAAAAGGCCACAAAACGGGTGGGCTATAGCCTTGGGGGTGGGGCTGGCCAACCTCGTCCGCCGGACTCGGAATGGCGCGAGACTTTGCGAGGCGCCTCCATGTGCCAAAAAAATAGACCAGGCTGGGCACAGCGGCGCCCAAAAATACCAGCGCCAAGCCAAGTTCGTCCAGCCGGGCGCCAAGGGGGTTAAGACTCGGAAAACGAGGCCACCGCGCAAAACGGGAATGGGGCTATAAAAATACCTTGGGGGTGGGCGGAAAAGGCCACAAACGGGTGGGCTAAGCCTTGGGGTGGGGGCCGCCGGGACTCGGAATGGCACGACTTTGCGAGGCACCTCCGTGTGCCAAAAATATAAAGCGGGCACAGCCTCGCCCAAAAATACCCGACCGAAGGTCAGGCGCCAAGTTCGTCCAGCGGAAAAAGGCCACAAAAACGGGTGGGCTATAGCCTTGGGGGGTGGGGCTGGCCAACTTCGTCCGCCGGACTCGGAATGGCGCGAGACTTTGCGAGGCGCCTCCGTGTGCCAAAAATAGGCCGCGGGCACAGCAGCGCCCAAATATACCCGCCCGAAGGCCGGGGCGCCAAGGTCGTCCAGCGGAAATAGGCCCCAAACCGGGTGGGCTATAGCAGAAAAAGTGGGGCTGGCCAACGGGTCCGCTGGACTCGGAATGGCCTTGGGCGGTGTGGGCGCTGGCCAACTTCATCCGCCGGACTCGGAATGGCGCGAGACTTTGTGAGGCGCCTCCGTGTGCCAAAAATAGGCCGGGGCACAGCGGCGCCCAAAAATACCCTCCCGAAGGCCGGGGCGCCAAGTTCGTCCAGCGGAAAAAGGCCACAAAAATGGGTGGGCTATAGCCTTGGGGGGTGGGGCTGGCCAACTTCGTCCGCCGGACTCGGAATGGCGCGAGACTTTGCGAGGCGTCTCCGTGTGCCAAAAATAGGGATGGGCACAGCTCGCCTAAAAATACCCGCCCGAAGGCCGGGCGCAAGTTCATCCAGCGGAAAAGGCCACAAAACGGGTGGGCTATAGCCTTGGGGGGTGGGGCTGGCCAACTTCATCCGCCGGACTCGGAATGGTGCGAGACTTTGCGAGGCTCCTCCTTGTGCCAAAAATAGGACGCGGGCACAGCGGCGCCCAAAAATACCCGCCCGAAGGCCGGGCGCCAAGTTCGTCCAGCGGAAAAAGGCCACAAAACGGGTGGGCTATAGCCTTGGGGGTGGGGCTGGCCAACTTTCCGTCCGCCGGACTCGGAATGGCGCGAGACTTTACGCAGGCGCCTCCGTTGCCAAAAATAGGCATGCGGGCACAGCCGCGCCAAAAATACCCGCCCGAAGGCCGGGCGCCAAGTTCGGGTCCAGCGGAAAAAGGCCACAAAAACGGGTGGGCTATAGCCTTGGGGGGTGGGGCTGGCCAACTTCGGCCCGCTCGGACTCGGAATGGTGCGAGACTTTGCGAGGCACCTCCGTGTGCAAAAATAGGCCAAGGGCACAGCGCGCCCAAAAATACCCGCCCGAGGGCCGGGCGCCAAGTTCATCCAGCGGAAAAGGCCACAAAACGGGTGGGCTATAGCCTTGGGGGTGGGGCTGGCCACCCTCGTCCGCCGGACTCGGAATGGCGCGAGACTTTGCGAGGCACCTCCGTGTGCCAAAAATAGGCCGCGGGCACAGCGGCGCCCAAAAATAGCCCCGAAGGCCGGGCACCAAGTTCGGCCAGCGGAAAAGGCCACAAAACGGGTGGGCTATAGCCTTGGGGGGGGCTGGCCAACTGGTCCGCCGGACTCGGAATGGCGCGAGACTTTGCGCTTATCTCCGTGCTGTGGGTGGACACAGCCGCGCCCAAAAATACCCGCCCGAAGGCCGGGCGCCAAGTTCGCCCAGCGGAAAAGGCCACAAAAACGGGTGGGCTATGGCCTGGGGGTGGGGCTGGCCAATCCGTCCGCCGGACTCGGAATGGCGCGAGACTTTGCGCCCTCCGTGTGCCAAAAATAGGCCGCGGGCACAGCGCTCCCAAAAATACCCCCCCCGAAGGCCGGGCGCCAAGTTCATCCAGCGGAAAAAGGCCACAAAAACGGGTGGGCTATAGCCTTGGGGGTGGGGCTGGCCAACTTCGTCCGCCCGGGCAAGGAATGGCGCAAGACTTTGCAGGCGCCTCCGTGTGCCAAAAATAGGACGCGGCACAGCAGCGCCCAAAATACCCGCCCGAAGGCCGGGCGCCAAGTTCATCCAGCGGAAAAAGGCCACAAAAACGGGTGGGCTATAGCCTTGGGGGTGGGGCTGGCCAACTCGTCCGCCGGACTCGGAATGGCGCAAGACTTTGCGAGGCACCTCCGTGTGCAAAAAAAGGCCGCGGGCACAGCGGCGCCTAAAAATACCCGCCCGAAGGCCGGGCGCCAAGTTCATCCAGCAGAAAAAGGCCACAAAAACGGGTGGGCTATAGCCTTGGGGGGTGGGGCTGGCCAACCTCGTCCGCCGGACTCGGAATGGCGCGAGACTTTGCGAGGCGCCTCCGTGTGCCAAAATAGGCCGCGGGCACAGCGGCGCCCAAAAGTACCCGCCCGAAGGCCGGGCGCCAAGTTCGTCCAGCGGAAAAAGGCCACAAAATGGGTGGGGGGGGGTGGGGCTGGCCAACTTCGTCCGCCGGACTCGGAATGGCGCGAGACTTTGCGAGCGCCTCCGCGTGCCAAAAATAGGGACGCGGGCACAGCCGCGCCCAAAATACCCGCCTGAAGGCCGGGACGCCAAGTTCGTCCAGCGGAAAAAGGCCACAAAAACGGGTGGGCTATAGCCTTGGGGGGTGGGGCTGGCCAACTTCGTCCGCCGGACTCGGAATGGTGCGAGACTTTGCGAGGCACCTCCGTGTGCCAAAAATAGGCCGCGGGCACAGCAGCGCCCAAAAATATCCTCCCGAACGCCGGGGCGCCAAGTTCGTCCAGCGGAAAAAGGCCACAAAAATGGGTGGGCTATAGCCTTGGGGGGTGGGGCTGGCCAACTTCGTCCGCCGGACTCGGAATGGCGCTAGACTTTGCGAGGCGCCTCCGTGTGCCAAAAATAGGCCGCGGGCACAGCGGCTCCCAATAATACCCTCGTGAAGGCCGGGGCGCCAAGTTCGTCCAGCGGAAAAAGGCCACAAAAATGGGTGGGCTATAGCCTTGGGGGGTGGGGCTGGCCAACTTCGTCCGCCGGACTCGGAATGGCGCGAGACTTTGCGAGGCGCCTCCGAGTGCCAAAAATAGGACGCGGGCACAGCCGCGCCCAAAAATACCCGCCCGAAGGCCGGGGCGCCAAGTTCGTCCAGCGGAAAAAGGCCACAAAAACGGGTGGGCTATAGCCTTGGGGGGTGGGGCTGGCCAACTTCGTCCGCCGGACTCGGAATGGTAAGAGACTTTGCGAGGCACCTCCGTGTGCCAAAAATATGCCGCGGGAACAGCAGCGCCCAAAAATACCCGCCCGAAGGCCGGGGCGCCAAGTTCATCCAGCGGAAAAAGGCCACAAAAACGGGTGGGCTATAGCCTTGGGGGGTGGGGCTGGCCAACTTCGTCCGCCGGACTCGGAATGGCGCGAGACTTTGCGAGGTGCCTCCGTGTGCCAAAAATAGGTCATGGACACAGCCGCGCCCAAAAATACACGCCCGAAGGCCGGGGCGCCAAGTTCGTCCAGCGGAAAAAGGCCACAAAAACGGGTGGGCTATAGCCTTGGGGGGTGGGGCGGGCCAACTTCGTCCGCCGGACTCGGAATGGCGCGAGACTTTGCGAGGCGCCTCCGTGTGCCAAAAATAGGCCGCGGGCACAGCGGCGCCCAAAAATATCCTCCCGAACGCCGGGGCGCCAAGTTCGTCCAGCGGAAAAAGGCCACAAAAATGGGTGGGCTATAGCCTTGGGGGGTGGGGCTGGCCAACTTCGTCCGCCGGACTCGGAATGGCGCGAGACTTTGCGAGGCGTCTCCGCGTGCCAAAAATAGGACGCGGGCACAGCCGCGCCCAAAAATACCCGCCCGAAGGCCGGGGCGCCAAGTTCGTCCAGCGGAAAAAGGCCACAAAAACGGGTGGGCTATAGCCTTGGGGGGTGGGGCTGGCCAACTTCGGCCGCCGGACTCGGAATGGCGCGAGACTTTGCGAGGTGCCTCCGTGTGCCAAAAATAGGCCGCGGGCACAGCGCCGCCCAAAAATACCCGCCCGAAGGCCGGGGCGCCAAGTTCATCCAGCGGAAAAAGGCCACAAAAACGGGTGGGCTATAGCCTTGGGGGGTGGGGCTGGCCAACTTCGTCCGCCGGACTCGGAAAGGCGCTAGACTTTGCGAGGCGCCTCCGTGTGCCAAAAATAGGCCGCGGGCACAGCGGCTCCCAATAATACCCTCGCGAAGGCCGGGGCGCCAAGTTCGTCCAGCGGAAAAAGGCCACAAAAATGGGTGGGCTATAGCCTTGGGGGGTGGGGCTGGCCAACTTCGTCCGCCGGACTCGGAATGGAGCGAGACTTTGCGAGGCACCTCCGAGTGCCAAAAATATGACGCGGGAACAGCAGCGCCCAAAAATACCCGCCCGAAGGCCGGGGCGCCAAGTTCGTCCAGCGGAAAAAGGCCACAAAAACGGGTGGGCTATAGCCTTGGGGGGTGGGGCTGGCCAACTTCGTCCGCCGGACTCGGAATGGTAAGAGACTTTGCGAGGCACCTCCGTGTGCCAAAAATATGCCGCGGGAACAGCAGCGCCCAAAAATACCCGCCCGAAGGCCGGGGCGCCAAGTTCATCCAGCGGAAAAAGGCCACAAAAACGGGTGGGCTATAGCCTTGGGGGGTGGGGCTGGCCAACTTCGTCCGCCGGACTCGGAATGGCGCGAGACTTTGCGAGGTGCCTCCGTGTGCCAAAAATAGGCCGCGGGCACAGCCGCGCCCAAAAATACACGCCCGAAGGCCGGGGCGCCAAGTTCGTCCAGCGGAAAAAGGCCACAAAAACGGGTGGGCTATAGCCTTGGGGGGTGGGGCTGGCCAACTTCGTCCGCCGGACTCGGAATGGCGCGAGACTTTGCGAGGCGCCTCCGCGTGCCAAAAATAGGACGCGGGCACAGCCGCGCCCAAAAATACCCGCCCGAAGGCCGGGGCGCCAAGTTCGTCCAGCGGAAAAAGGCCACAAAAACGGGTGGGCTATAGCCTTGGGGGGTGGGGCTGGCCAACTTCGTCCGCCGGACTCGGAATGGTAAGAGACTTTGCGAGGCACCTCCGTGTGCCAAAAATATGCCGCGGGAACAGCAGCGCCCAAAAATACCCGCCCGAAGGCCGGGGCGCCAAGTTCATCCAGCGGAAAAAGGCCACAAAAACGGGTGGGCTATAGCCTTGGGGGGTGGGGCTGGCCAACTTCGTCCGCCGGACTCGGAATGGCGCTAGACTTTGCGAGGTGCCTCCGTGTGCCAAAAATAGGCCGCGGACACAGCCGCGCCCAAAAATACACGCCCGAAGGCCGGGGCGCCAAGTTCGTCCAGCGGAAAAAGGCCACAAAAACGGGTGGGCTATAGCCTTGGGGGGTGGGGCGGGCCAACTTCGTCCCCCGGACTCGGAATGGCGCGAGACTTTGCGAGGCGCCTCCGTGTGCCAAAAATAGGCCGCGGGCACAGCGGCGCCCAAAAATATCCTCCCGAACGCCGGGGCGCCAAGTTCGTCCAGCGGAAAAAGGCCACAAAAATGGGTGGGCTATAGCCTTGGGGGGTGGGGCTGGCCAACTTCGTCCGCCGGACTCGGAATGGCGCGAGACTTTGCGAGGCGCCTCCGCGTGCCAAAAATAGGACGCGGGCACAGCCGCGCCCAAAAATACCCGCCCGAAGGCCGGGGCGCCAAGTTCGTCCAGCGGAAAAAGGCCACAAAAACGGGTGGGCTATAGCCTTGGGGGGTGGGGCTGGCCAACTTCGGCCGCCGGACTCGGAATGGCGCGAGACTTTGCGAGGTGCCTCCGTGTGCCAAAAATAGGCCGCGGGCACAGCGCCGCCCAAAAATACCCGCCCGAAGGCCGGGGCGCCAAGTTCATCCAGCGGAAAAAGGCCACAAAAACGGGTGGGCTATAGCCTTGGGGGGTGGGGCTGGCCAACTTCGTCCGCCGGACTCGGAAAGGCGCTAGACTTTGCGAGGCGCCTCCGTGTGCCAAAAATAGGCCGCGGGCACAGCGGCTCCCAATAATACCCTCGCGAAGGCCGGGGCGCCAAGTTCGTCCAGCGGAAAAAGGCCACAAAAATGGGTGGGCTATAGCCTTGGGGGGTGGGGCTGGCCAACTTCGTCCGCCGGACTCGGAATGGCGCGAGACTTTGCGAGGCGCCTCCGCGTGCCAAAAATAGGACGCGGGCACAGCCGCGCCCAAAAATACCCGCCCGAAGGCCGGGGCGCCAAGTTCGTCCAGCGGAAAAAGGCCACAAAAACGGGTGGGCTATAGCCTTGGGGGGTGGGGCTGGCCAACTTCGTCCGCCGGACTCGGAATGGTAAGAGACTTTGCGAGGCACCTCCGTGTGCCAAAAATATGCCGCGGGAACAGCAGCGCCCAAAAATACCCGCCCGAAGGCCGGGGCGCCAAGTTCATCCAGCGGAAAAAGGCCACAAAAACGGGTGGGCTATAGCCTTGGGGGGTGGGGCTGGCCAACTTCGTCCGCCGGACTCGGAATGGCGCGAGACTTTGCGAGGTGCCTCCGTGTGCCAAAAATAGGCCGCGGGCACAGCCGCGCCCAAAAATACACGCCCGAAGGCCGGGGCGCCAAGTTCGTCCAGCGGAAAAAGGCCACAAAAACGGGTGGGCTATAGCCTTGGGGGGTGGGGCTGGCCAACTTCGTCCGCCGGACTCGGAATGGCGCGAGACTTTGCGAGGCGCCTCCGTGTGCCAAAAATAGGCCGCGGGCACAGCGGCGCCCAAAAATACCCTCCCGAAGGCCGGGGCGCCAAGTTCGTCCAGCGGAAAAAGGCCACAAAAATGGGTGGGCTATAGCCTTGGGGGGTGGGGCTGGCCAACTTCGTCCGCCGGACTCGGAATGGCGCGAGACTTTGCGAGGCGCCTCCGCGTGCCAAAAATAGGACGCGGGCACAGCCGCGCCCAAAAATACCCGCCCGAAGGCCGGGGCGCCAAGTTCGTCCAGCGGAAAAAGGCCACAAAAACGGGTGGGCTATAGCCTTGGGGGGTGGGGCTGGCCAACTTCGTCCGCCGGACTCGGAATGGTAAGAGACTTTGCGAGGCACCTCCGTGTGCCAAAAATATGCCGCGGGAACAGCAGCGCCCAAAAATACCCGCCCGAAGGCCGGGGCGCCAAGTTCATCCAGCGGAAAAAGGCCACAAAAACGGGTGGGCTATAGCCTTGGGGGGTGGGGCTGGCCAACTTCGTCCGCCGGACTCGGAATGGCGCGAGACTTTGCGAGGTGCCTCCGTGTGCCAAAAATGGGCCGCGGGCACAGCCGCGCCAAAAAATACACGCCCGAAGGCCGGGGCGCCAAGTTCGTCCAGCGGAAAAAGGCCACAAAAACGGGTGGGCTATAGCCTTGGGGGGTGGGGCTGGCCAACTTCGTCCGCCGGACTCGGAATGGCGCGAGACTTTGCGAGGCGCCTCCGCGTGCCAAAAATAGGACGCGGGCACAGCCGCGCCCAAAAATACCCGCCCGAAGGCCGGGGCGCCAAGTTCGTCCAGCGGAAAAAGGCCACAAAAACGGGTGGGCTATAGCCTTGGGGGGTGGGGCTGGCCAACTTCGTCCGCCGGACTCGGAATGGTAAGAGACTTTGCGAGGCACCTCCGTGTGCCAAAAATATGCCGCGGGAACAGCAGCGCCCAAAAATACACTCCCGAAGGCCGGGGCGCCAAGTTCGTCCAGCGGAAAAAGGCCACAAAAACGGGTGGGCTATAGCCTTGGGGGGTGGGGCTGGCCAACTTCGTCCGCCGGACTCGGAATGGCGCGAGACTTTGCGAGGCGCCTCCGTGTGCCAAAAATAGGCCGCGGGCACAGCCGCGCCCAAAAATACCGTCCCGAAGGCCCGGGCGCCAAGTTTGTCCAGCAGAAAAAGGCCACAAAAACGGGTGGGCTATAGCCTTGGGGGGTGGGGCTAGCCAACCTCGTCCGCCGGACTCGGAATGGCGCGAGACTTTGCGAGGCACCTGCGTGTGCCAAAAATAGGCCGCGGACACAGCCGCGCCCAAAAATACCCGCCCGAAGGCCGGGGCGCCAAGTTCGTCCAGCGGAAAAAGGCCACAAAAACGGGTGGGCTATAGCCTTGGGGGGTGGGGCTGGCCAACTTCGTCCGCCGGACTCGGAATGGCGCGAGACTTTGCGAGGCGCCTCCGTGTGCCAAAAATAGGCCGCGGGCACAGCGGCGCCCAAAAATACCCTCCCGAAGGCCGCGGCGCCCAGTTCGTCCAGCGGAAAAAGGCCACAAAAATGGGTGGGCTATAGCCTTGGGGGGTGGGGCTGGCAAACATCGTCCGCCGGACTCGGAATGGCGCGAGACTTTGCGAGGCGCCTCCGTGTGCCAAAAATAGAATGTGGGCACAGCCGCGCCCAAAAATACCCGCCCGAAGGCCGGGGCGCCAAGTTCGTCCAGCGGAAAAAGGCCACAAAAACGGGTGGGCTATAGCCTTGGGGGGTGGGGCTGGCCAACTTCGTCCGCCGGACTCGGAATGGTGCAAGACTTTGCGAGGCACCTCCGTGTGCCAAAAATAGGCCGCGGGCACAGCGGCGCCCAAAAATACCCGCCCGAAGGCCGGGGCGCCAAGTTCATCCAGCAGAAAAAGGCCACAAAAACGGGTGGGCTATAGCCTTGGGGGGTGGGGCTGGCCAACTTCGTCCACCGGACTCGAATGGCGCGAGACTTTGCGACGTGCCTCCGTGTGCCAAAAATAGGCCGCGGGCACAGCCGCGCCCAAAAATACACGCCCGAAGGCCGGGGCGCCAAGTTCGTCCAGCGGAAAAAGGCCACAAAAACGGGTGGGCTATAGCCTTGGGGGGTGGGGCTGGCCAACTTCGTCCGCCAGACTCGGAATGGCGCGAGACTTTGCGAGGCGCCTCCGTGTGCCAAAAATAGGCCGCGGGCACAGCCGCGCCCAATAATACCCGCCCGAAGGCCCGGGCGCCATGTTTGTCCAGCAGAAAAAGGCCACAAAAACGGGTGGGCTATGGCCTTGGGGGGTGGGGCTGGCCAACCTCGTCCGCCGGACTCGGAATGGCGCGAGACTTTGCGAGGCACCTGCATGTGCCAAAAATATGCCGCGGGCACAGCCGCGCCCAAAAATACCCGCCCGAAGACCGGGGCGCCAAGTTCGCCCGGCGGAAAAAGGCCACAAAAACGGGTGTGCTATAGCCTTGGGGGGTGGGGCTGGCCAACTTCGTCCGCCGGACTCGGAATGGCGCGAGACTTTACGAGGCGCCTCCGTGTGCCATAAATAGGACGCGGGCACAGCCGCGCCCAAAAATACCCGCCCGAAGGCCGGGGCGCCAAGTTCGTCCAGCGGAAAAAGGCCACAAAAACGGGTGGGCTATAGCCTTAGGGGGTGGGGCTGGCCAACTTCGTCCGCCGGACTCGGAATGGGGCGAGACTTTGCGAGGCACCTCCGTGTGCCAAAAATAGGCCGCGGGCACAGCCGCGCCCAAAAATACCCGCCCGAAGGCCGGGGCACCAAGTTCGTCCAGCGGAAAAAGGCCACAAACACGGGTGGGCTATAGCCTTGGGGGGTGGGGCTGGCCCACTTCGTCCGCCGGACTCGGAATGGTGCGAGACTTTGCGAGGCGCCTCCGTGTGCCAAAATAGGCCGCGGGCACAGCGGCGCCCAAAAATACCCGCCCGAAGGCCGGGGCGCCAAGTTCATCCAGCGGAAAAAGGCCACAAAAAAGGGTGGGCTATAGCCTTGGGGGGTGGGGCTGGCCAACTTCGTCCGCCGTACTCGGAATGGCGCGAGACTTTGCGAGGCACCTCCGTGTGCCAAAAATAGGCCGCGGGCACAACCGCGCCCAAAAATTCCCGCCCGAAGGCCCGGGCGCCAAGTTCGTCCAGCAGAAAAAGGCCACAAAAACGGGTGGGCTATAGCCTTGGGGGGTGGGGCTGGCCAACCTCGTCCGCCGGACTCGGAATGGCGCGAGACTTTGCGAGGCGCCTGCGTGTGCCAAAAATAGGCCGCGGGCACAGCCGCGCCCAAAAATACCCGCCCGAAGGCCGGGGCGCCAAGTTCGTCCAGCGGAAAAAGGCCACAAAAACGGGTGGGCTATAGCCTTGGGGGGTGGGGCTGGCCAACTTCGTCCGCCGGACTCGGAATGGCGCGAGTCTTTGCGAGGCGCCTCCGTGTGCCAAAAATAGGCCGCGGACACAGCCGCGCCCATAAATAACCGCCCGAAGGCCGGGGCGCCAAGTTCGTCCAGCGGAAAAAGGCCACAAAAACGGGTGGGCTATAGCCTTGGGGGGTGGGGCTGGCCAACTTCGTCCGCCGGACTCGGAATGGCGCGAGACTTTGCGAGGCGCCTCCGTGTGCCATAAATAGGACGCGGGCACAGCCGCGCCCAAAAATAGCCGCCCGAAGGCCGGGGCGCCAAGTTCGTCCAGCGGAAAAAGGCCACAAAAACGGGTGGGCTATAGCCTTGGGGGGTGGGGCTGGCCAACTTCGTCCGCCGGACTCGGAATGGCGCGAGACTTTGCGAGGCACCTCCGTGTGCCAAAAATAGGACGCGGGCACAGCCGCGCCCAAAAATACTCGACCGAAGGCCGTGCCGCCAAGTTCGTCCGTCGGAAACAGGCCTCTACAACGGGTGGGCTATCGCCTTGGGGGGTGGTGCTGGCCAACTTCGTCCGCCGGACTCGGAATGGGGCGAGACTTTGCGAGGCGCCTCCGTGTGCCCAAAATAGGTCAAAGGGAACAGCCGCGCCCAAAAATACCCGCCCAAGACCGGGCGCCATGTTTGTCCAGCAGAAAAAGGCCACAAAAACGGGTGGGCTATGGCCTTGGGGGGTGGGGCTGGCCAACCTCGTCCGCCGGACTCGGAATGGCGCGAGACTTTACGAGGCGCCTCCGTGTGCCATAAATAGGACGCGGGCACAGCCGCGCCCAAAAATACCCGCCCGAAGGCCGGGGCGCCAAGTTCGTCCAGCGGAAAAAGGCCACAAAAACGGGTGGGCTATAGCCTTGGGGGGTGGGGCTGGCCAACTTCGTCCGCCGGACTCGGAATGGCGCGAGACTTTGCGAGGCACCTCCGTGTGCCAAAAATAGGCCGCGGGCACAGCCGCGCCCAAAAATACCCGCCCGAAGGCCGGGGCGCCAAGTTCGTCCAGCGGAAAAAGGCCACAAAAACGGGTGGGCTATAGCCTTGGGGGGTGGGGCTGGCCCACTTCGTCCGCCGGACTCGGAATGGTGCGAGACTTTGCGAGGCGCCTCCGTGTGCCAAAATAGGCCGCGGGCACAGCGGCGCCCAAAAATACCCGCCCGAAGGCCGGGGCGCCAAGTTCATCCAGCGGAAAAAGGCCACAAAAAAGGGTGGGCTATAGCCTTGGTGGGTGGGGCTGGCCAACTTCGTCCGCCGTACTCGGAATGGCGCGAGACTTTGCGAGGCACCTCAGTGTGCCAAAAATAGGCCGCGTGCACAACCGCGCCCAAAAATTCCCGCCCGAAGGCCCGGGCGCCAAGTTCGTCCAGCAGAAAAAGGCCACAAAAACGGGTGGGCTATAGCCTTGGGGGGTGGGGCTGGCCAACTTCGTCCGCCGGACTCGGAATGGCGCGAGACTTTGCGAGGCGCCTCCGTGTGCCAAAAATAGGCCGCGGGCACAGCGGCGCCCAAAAATACCCTCCCGAAGGCCGCGGCGCCCAGTTCGTCCAGCGGAAAAAGGCCACAAAAATGGGTGGGCTATAGCCTTGGGGGGTGGGGCTGGCAAACATCGTCCGCCGGACTCGGAATGGCGCGAGACTTTGCGAGGCGCCTCCGTGTGCCAAAAATAGAATGTGGGCACAGCCGCGCCCAAAAATACCCGCCCGAAGGCCGGGGCGCCAAGTTCGTCCAGCGGAAAAAGGCCACAAAACGGGTGGGCTATAGCCTTGGGGGGGGGGCTGGCCAACTTCGTCCGCGGACTCGGAATGGTGCAAGACTTTGCGAGGCACCTCCGTGTGCCAAAAATAGGCCGCGGGCACAGCGGCGCCCAAAAATACCCGCCCGAAGGCCGGGGCGCCAAGTTCATCCAGCAGAAAAAGGCCACAAAAACGGGTGGGCTATAGCCTTGGGGGGTGGGGCTGGCCAACTTCGTCCACCGGACTCGAATGGCGCGAGACTTTGCGACGTGCCTCCGTGTGCCAAAAATAGGCCGCGGGCACAGCCGCGCCCAAAAATACACGCCCGAAGGCCGGGGCGCCAAGTTCGTCCAGCGGAAAAAGGCCACAAAAACGGGTGGGCTATAGCCTTGGGGGGTGGGGCTGGCCAACTTCGTCCGCCAGACTCGGAATGGCGCGAGACTTTGCGAGGCGCCTCCGTGTGCCAAAAATAGGCCGCGGGCACAGCCGCGCCCAATAATACCCGCCCGAAGGCCCGGGCGCCATGTTTGTCCAGCAGAAAAAGGCCACAAAAACGGGTGGGCTATGGCCTTGGGGGGTGGGGCTGGCCAACCTCGTCCGCCGGACTCGGAATGGCGCGAGACTTTGCGAGGCACCTGCATGTGCCAAAAATATGCCGCGGGCACAGCCGCGCCCAAAAATACCCGCCCGAAGACCGGGGCGCCAAGTTCGCCCGGCGGAAAAAGGCCACAAAAACGGGTGTGCTATAGCCTTGGGGGGTGGGGCTGGCCAACTTCGTCCGCCGGACTCGGAATGGCGCGAGACTTTACGAGGCGCCTCCGTGTGCCATAAATAGGACGCGGGCACAGCCGCGCCCAAAAATACCCGCCCGAAGGCCGGGGCGCCAAGTTCGTCCAGCGGAAAAAGGCCACAAAAACGGGTGGGCTATAGCCTTAGGGGGTGGGGCTGGCCTACTTCGTCCGCCGGACTCGGAATGGGGCGAGACTTTGCGAGGCACCTCCGTGTGCCAAAAATAGGCCGCGGGCACAGCCGCGCCCAAAAATACCCGCCCGAAGGCCGGGGCACCAAGTTCGTCCAGCGGAAAAAGGCCACAAAAACGGGTGGGCTATAGCCTTGGGGGGTGGGGCTGGCCCACTTCGTCCGCCGGACTCGGAATGGTGCGAGACTTTGCGAGGCGCCTCCGTGTGCCAAAATAGGCCGCGGGCACAGCGGCGCCCAAAAATACCCGCCCGAAGGCCGGGGCGCCAAGTTCATCCAGCGGAAAAAGGCCACAAAAAAGGGTGGGCTATAGCCTTGGGGGGTGGGGCTGGCCAACTTCGTCCGCCGTACTCGGAATGGCGCGAGACTTTGCGAGGCACCTCCGTGTGCCAAAAATAGGCCGCGGGCACAACCGCGCCCAAAAATTCCCGCCCGAAGGCCCGGGCGCCATGTTTGTCCAGCAGAAAAAGGCCACAAAAACGGGTGGGCTATGGCCTTGGGGGGTGGGGCTGGCCAACCTCGTCCGCCGGACTCGGAATGGCGCGAGACTTTGCGAGCCACCTGCATGTGCCAAAAATAGGCCGCGGGCACAGCCGCGCCCAAAAATACCCGCCCGAAGGCCGGGGCGCCAAGTTCGTCCAGCGGAAAAAGGCCACAAAAACGGGTGGGCTATAGCCTTGGGGGGTGGGGCTGGCCAACTTCGTCCGCCGGACTCGGAATGGCGCGAGACTTTGCGAGGCGCCTCCGTGTGCCAAAAATAGGCCGCGGACACAGCCGCGCCCAAAAATACCCGCCCGAAGGCCGGGGCGCCAAGTTCGTCCAGCGGAAAAAGGCCACAAAACCGGGTGGGCTATAGCCTTGGGGGGTGGGGCTGGCCAACTTCGTCCGCCGGACTCGGAATGGCGCGAGACTTTGCGAGGCACCTCCGTGTGCCATAAATAGGACGCGGGCACAGCCGCGCCCAAAAATACCCGCCCGAAGGCCGGGGCGCCAAGTTCGTCCAGCGGAAAAAGGCCACAAAAACGGGTGGGCTATAGCCTTGGGGGGTGGGGCTGGCCAACTTCGTCCGCCGGACTCGGAATGGCGCGAGACTTTGCGAGGCGCCTCCGTGTGCCAAAAATAGGCTGCGGGCACAGCGGCGCCCAAAAATACCAGCCCGAAGGCCGGGGCGCCAAGTTCGTCCAGCGGAAAAAGGCCACAAAAACGGGTGGGCTATAGCCTTGGGGGGTGGGGCTGGCCAACTTCGTCCGCCGGACTCGGAATGGCGCGAGACTTTGCGAGGCGCCTCCGTGTGCCAAAAATAGGACGCGGCACAGCCGCGCCCAAAAATACCCGCCCGAAGGCCGGGGCGCCAAGTTCGTCCAGCGGAAAAAGGCCACAAAAACGGGTGGGCTATAGCCTTGGGGGGTGGGGCTGGCCAACTTCGTCCGCCGGACTCGGAATGGCGCGAGACTTTGCGAGGCACCTCCGTGTGCCAAAAATAGGCCGCGGACACAGCCGCGCCCAAAAATACCCGCCCGAAGGCCGGGGCGCCAAGTTCATCCAGCGGAAAAAGGCCACAAAAACGGGTGGGCTATAGCCTTGGGGGTGGGGCTGGCCCACTTCGTCCGCCGGACTCGGAATGGCGCGAGACTTTGCGAGGCGCCTCCGTGTGCCAAAAATAGGCCGCGGGCACAGCCGCGCCCAAAAATGCCCGCCCGAAGGCCGCGGCGCCAAGTTCGTCCAGCGGAAAAAGGCCACAAAAACGGGTGGGCTATAGCCTTGGGGGGTGGGGCTGGCCAACCTCGTCCGCCGGACTCGGAATGGCGCGAGACTTTGCGAGGCGCCTCCGTGTGCCAAAAATAGGCCGCGGGCACAGCCGCGCCCAAAAATTCCCGCCCGAAGGCCGGCGCGCCAAGTTCGTCCAGCGGAAAAAGGCCACAAAAACGGGTGGGCTATAGCCTTGGGGGGTGGGGCTGGCCAACCTCGTCCGCCGGACTCGGAATGGCGCGAGACTTTGCGAGGCGCCTGCGTGTGCCAAAAATAGGCCGCGGGCACAGCCGCGCCCAAAAATACCCGCCCGAAGGCCGGGGCGCCAAGTTCGTCCAGCGGAAAAAGGCCACAAAAACGGGTGGGCTATAGCCTTGGGGGGTGGGGCTGGCCAACTTCGTCCGCCGGACTCGGAATGGCGCGAGACTTTGCGAGGCACCTCCGTGTGCCAAAAATAGGCCGCGGGCACAGCCGCGCCCAAAAATACCCGCCCGAAGGCCGGGGCACCAAGTTCGTCCAGCGGAAAAAGGCCACAAAAACGGGTGGGCTATAGCCTTGGGGGGTGGGGCTGGCCCACTTCGTCCGCCGGACTCGGAATGGTGCGAGACTTTACGAGGCGCCTCCGTGTGCCAAAATAGGCCGCGGGCACAGCGGCGCCCAAAAGTACCCGCCCGAAGGCCGGGGCGCCAAGTTCATCCAGCGGAAAAAGGCCACAAAAAAGGGTGGGCTATAGCCTTGGGGGGTGGGGCTGGCCAACTTCGTCCGCCGTACTCGGAATGGCGCGAGACTTTACGAGGCGCCTCCGTGTGCCAAAAATAGGCCGCGGGCACAACCGCGCCCAAAAATTCCCGCCCGAAGGCCCGGGCGCCAAGTTCGTCCAGCAGAAAAAGGCCACAAAAACGGGTGGGCTATAGCCTTGGGGGGTGGGGCTGGCCAACCTCGTCCGCCGGACTCGGAATGGCGCGAGACTTTGCGAGGCGCCTGCGTGTGCCAAAAATAGGCCGCGGGCACAGCCGCGCCCAAAAATCCCCGCC
The DNA here is from genome assembly GCA_030448935.1 of Citrus cavaleriei. Taxonomy (NCBI): domain Eukaryota; kingdom Viridiplantae; phylum Streptophyta; class Magnoliopsida; order Sapindales; family Rutaceae; genus Citrus; species Citrus cavaleriei. The sequence continues at coordinate 30,086 of JAUJEM010000067.1, read as the reverse complement.
CGAAGGCCGGGGCGCCAAGTTCGTCCAGCGGAAAAAGGCCACAAAAACGGGTGGGCTATAGCCTTGGGGGGTGGGGCTGGCCAACTTCGTCCGCCGGACTCGGAATGGCGCGAGTCTTTGCGAGGCGCCTCCGTGTGCCAAAAATAGGCTACGGACACAGCCGCGCCCATAAATAACCGCCCGAAGGCCGGGGCGCCAAGTTCGTCCAGCGGAAAAAGGCCACAAAAACGGGTGGGCTATAGCCTTGGGGGGTGGGGCTGGCCAACTTCGTCCGCCGGACTCGGAATGGCGCGAGACTTTGCGAGGCGCCTCCGTGTGCCATAAATAGGACGCGGGCACAGCCGCGCCCAAAAATAGCCGCCCGAAGGCCGGGGCGCCAAGTTCGTCCAGCGGAAAAAGGCCACAAAAACGGGTGGGCTATAGCCTTGGGGGGTGGGGCTGGCCAACTTCGTCCACCGGACTCAGAATGGCGCGAGACTTTACGAGGCGCCTCCGTGTGCCAAAAATAGGCCGCGGGCACAGCGGTGCCCAAAAATACCAGCCCGAAGGCCGGGGCGCCAAGTTCGTCCAGCGGAAAAAGGCCACAAAAACGGGTGGGCTATAGCCTTGGGGGGTGGGGCTGGCCAACTTCGTCCGCCGGACTCGGAATGGCGCGAGACTTTACGAGGCGCCTCCGTGTGCCATAAATAGGACGCGGGCACAGCCGCGCCCAAAAATACCCGCCCGAAGGCCGGGGCGCCAAGTTCGTCCAGCGGAAAAAGGCCACAAAAACGGGTGGGCTATAGCCTTGGGGGGTGGGGCTGGCCAACTTCGTCCGCCGGACTCGGAATGGCGCGAGACTTTGCGAGGCACCTCCGTGTGCCAAAAATAGGCCGCGGGCACAGCCGCGCCCAAAAATACCCGCCCGAAGGCCGGGGCACCAAGTTCGTCCAGCGGAAAAAGGCCACAAAAACGGGTGGGCTATAGCCTTGGGGGGTGGGGCTGGCCCACTTCGTCCGCCGGACTCGGAATGGTGCGAGACTTTACGAGGCGCCTCCGTGTGCCAAAATAGGCCAAAGCAACCGCGGCGCCAAAAATACCCGCCCGCAGGCCGGGGCCCCAAGTTCCTCCAGCGGAAAAAGGCCACAAAAAAGGGTGGGCTATAGCCTTGGGGGGTGGGGCTGGCCAACTTCGTCCGCCGTACTCGGAATGGCGCGAGACTTTACGAGGCGCCTCCGTGTGCCAAAAATAGGCCAGGAGGGGCACAACCGCGCCCAAAAATTCCCGCCCAAGGCCCGGCGCGCAAGTTCGTCCAGCAGAAAAAGGCCACAACCACGGGTGGGCTATAGCCTTGGGGGGTGGGGCTGGCCAACCTCGTCCGCCGGACTCGGAATGGCGCGAGACTTTGCGAGGCGCCTGCGTGTGGCAAAAATAGGCCGCGGGCACAGCCGTGCCCAAAAATACCCGCCCGAAGGCCGGGGCTCCAAGTTCGTCCAGCGGAAAAAGGCCACAAAAACGGGTGGGCTATAGCCTTGGGGGGTGGGGCTGGCCAACCTCGTCCGCCGGACTCGGAATGGCGCGAGACTTTGCGAGGCGCCTCCGTGTGCCAAAAATAGGCCGCGGGCACAGCCGCGCCAAAAATACCCGCCCGAAGGCCGGGGCGCCAAGTTCGTCCAGCGGAAAAAGGCCACAAAAACGGGTGGGCTATAGCCTTGGGGGGTGGGGCTGGCCAACTTCGTCCGCCGGACTCGGAATGGTGCGAGACTTTGCGAGGCGCCTCCGTGTGCCAAAAATAGGCCGCGGGCACAGCCGCGCCCAAAAATACCCGCCCGAAGGCCGGGGCGCCAAGTTCATCCAGCGGAAAAAGGCCACAAAAACGGGTGGGCTATAGCCTTGGGGGGTGGGGCTGGCCAACTTCGTCCGCCGGACTCGGAATGGCGCGAGACTTTACGAGGCGCCTCCGTGTGCCAAAAATAGGCCGCGGGCACAGCCGCGCCCAAAAATTCCCGCCCGAAGGCCGGGGCGCCAAGTTCGTCCAGCAGAAAAAGGCCACAAAAACGGGTGGGCTATAGCCTTGGGGGGTGGGGCTGGCCAACCTCGTCCGCCGGACTCGGAATGGCGCGAGACTTTGCGAGGCGCCTCCGTGTGCCAAAAATAGGCCGCGGGCACAACCGCGCCCAAAAATACCCGCCCGAAGGCCGGGGCGCCAAGTTCGTCCAGCGGAAAAAGGCCACAAAAACGGGTGGGCTATAGCCTTGGGGGGTGGGGCTGGCCAACCTCGTCCGCCGGACTCGGAATGGCGCGAGACTTTGCGAGGCGCCTGCGTGTGCCAAAAATAGGTCAAAGGGCACAGCCGCGCCTAAAACCACCCGCCGGACGGCCGGGCACCAAGTTCGTCCAGCGGACAAAGGCCACAAAAACGGGTGGGCGATAGCCCTGGGGGGTGGGGCTGGCCCACGACGTCCGCCGGACTCGGAATGGTGCGAGACTTTGCGAGGCGCCTCCGTGTGCCAAAAATAGGCCGCGGGCACAGCCGCGCCCAAAAATACCCGCCCGAAGGCCGGGGCGCCAAGTTCGTCCAGCGGAAAAAGGCCACAAAAAGGGTGGGCAAAAGCCGTGGGGGGTGGGGCATGCCCACTTACTCCCCCGGACGCGGAATGGCGCGAGACTTTGCGAGGCGCCTCCGTGTGCCAAAAATAGGCCGCGGGCACAGCCGCGCCCAAAATACCCCCCCCGAAGGCCGGGGCGCCAAGTTCGTCCAGCGGAAAAAGGCCACAAAAACGGGTGGGCTATAGCCTTGGGGGGTGGGGCTGGCCAACTTCATCCGCCGGACTCGGAATGGCGCGAGACTTTTCGAGGCGCCTCCGTGTGCCAAAAATAGGCAGCCGGCACAGCCGCGCCCAAAAATAACCGCCCGAAGGCCGGGGTGCCAAGTTCGTCCAGCGGAAAAAGGCCACAAAAACGGGTGGGCTATAGCCTTGGGGGGTGGGGCTGGCCAACCTCGTCCGCCGGACTCGGAATGGCGCGAGTCTTTGCGAGGCGCCTCCGTGTGCCAAAAATAGGCTGCGCACACAGCCGCGCCCATAAATAACCGCCCGAAGGCCGGGGCGCCAAGTTCGTCCAGCGGAAAAAGGCCACAAAAACGGGTGGGCTATAGCCTTGGGGGGTGGGGCTGGCCAATTTCGTCCGCCGGACTCGGAAAGGCGCGAGACTTTGCGAGGCGCCTCCGTGTGCCATAAATAGGACGCGGGCACAGCCGCGCCCAAAAATACCCGCCCGAAGGCCGGGGCGCCAAGTTCGTCCAGCGGAAAAAGGCCACAAAAACGGGTGGGCTATAGCCTTGGGGGGTGGGGCTGGCCAACTTCGTCCGCCGGACTCGGAATGGCGCGAGACTTTGCGAGGCACCTCCGTGTGCAAAAAAAAGGACGCGGACACAGCCGCGCCCAAAAATACCCGCCCGAAGGCCGGGGCGCCAAGTTCGTCCAGCGGAAAAAGGCCACAAAAACGGGTGGGCTATAGCCTTGGGGGGTGGGGCTGGCCCACTTCGTCCGCCGGACTCGGAATGGTGCGAGACTTTGCGAGGCGCCTCCGTGTGCCAAAATAGGCCGCGGGCACAGCGGCGCCCAAAAATACCCGCCCGAAGGCCGGGGCGCCAAGTTCATCCAGCGGAAAAAGGCCACAAAAAAGGGTGGGCTATAGCCTTGGGGGGTGGGGCAGGCCAACTTCGTCCGCCGTACTCGGAATGGCGCGAGACTTTGCGAGGCGCCTCCGTGTGCCAAAAATAGGCCGCGGGCACAACCGCGCCCAAAAATTCCCGCCCGAAGGCCCGGGCGCCAAGTTCGTCCAGCAGAAAAAGGCCACAAAAACGGGTGGGCTATAGCCTTGGGGGGTGGGGCTGGCCAACCTCGTCCGCCGGACTCGGAATGGCGCGAGACTTTGCGAGGCGCCTGCGTGTGCCAAAAATAGGCCGCGGGCACAGCCGCGCCCAAAAATACCCGCCCGAAGGCCGGGGCGCCAAGTTCGTCCAGCGGAAAAAGGCCACAAAAACGGGTGGGCTATAGCCTTGGGGGGTGGGGCTGGCCAACTTCGTCCGCCGGACTCGGAATGGCGCGAGTCTTTGCGAGGCGCCTCCGTGTGCCAAAAATAGGCTGCGCACACAGCCGCGCCCATAAATAACCGCCCGAAGGCCGGGGCGCCAAGTTCGTCCAGCGGAAAAAGGCCACAAAAACGGGTGGGCTATAGCCTTGGGGGGTGGGGCTGGCCAATTTCGTCCGCCGGACTCGGAATGGCGCGAGACTTTGCGAGGCGCCTCCGTGTGCCATAAATAGGACGCGGGCACAGCCGCGCCCAAAAATACCCGCCCGAAGGCCGGGGCGCCAAGTTCGTCCAGCGGAAAAAGGCCACAAAAACGGGTGGGCTATAGCCTTGGGGGGTGGGGCTGGCCAACTTCGTCCGCCGGACTCGGAATGGCGCGAGACTTTGCGAGGCACCTCCGTGTGCCAAAAATAGGACGCGGGCACAGCCGCGCCCAAAAATACCCGCCCGAAGGCCGGGGCGCCAAGTTCGTCCAGCGGAAAAAGGCCACAAAAACGGGTGGGCTATAGCCTTGGGGGGTGGGGCTGGCCAACTTCGTCCGCCGGACTCAGAATGGCGCGAGACTTTGCGAAGCGCCTCCGTGTGCCAAAAATAGGCCGCGGGCACAGCGGCGCCCAAAAATACCAGCCCGAAGGCCGGGGCGCCAAGTTCGTCCAGCGGAAAAAGGCCACAAAAACGGGTGGGCTATAGCCTTGGGGGGTGGGGCTGGCCAACTTCGTCCGCCGGACTCGGAAAGGCACGAGACTTTGCGAGGCGCCTCCGTGTGCCAAAAATAGGCCGCGGACACAGCGGCTCCCAAAAATACCCTCCCGACGGCTGGGGCGCCAAGTTCGTCCAGCGGAAAAAGGCCACAAAAATGGGTGGGCTATAGCCTTGGCGGGTGGGGCTGGCCAACTTCGTCCGCCGGACTCGGAATTGCGCAAAACTTTGCGAGGCGCCTCCGTGTGCCAAAAATAGGATGCGGGCGCAGCCGCGCCCAAAAATACCCGCCCGAAGGCCGGGGCGCCAAGTTCGTCCAGCGGAAAAAGGCCACAAAAACGGGTGGGCTATAGCCTTGGGGGGTGGGGCTGGCCAACTTCGTCCGCCGGACTCGGAATGGCGCGAGACTTTGCGAGGCGCCTCCGTGTGCCAAAAATAGGACGCGGGCGCAGCCGCACCCAAAAATACCCGCCCGAAGGCCGGGGCGCCAAGTTCGTCCAGCGGAAAAGGCCACAAAAACGGGTGGGCTATAGCCTTGGGGGGTGGGGCTGGCCAACTTCGTCCGCCGGACTCGGAATGGTACGAGACTTTGCGAGGCACCTCCGTGTGACAAAAATAGGCCGCGGGCACAGCGGCGCCCAAAAATACCCGCCCGAAGGCCGGGGCGCCAAGTTCATCCAGCGGAAAAAGGCCACAAAAACGGGTGGGCTATAGCCTTGGGGGGTGGGGCTGGCCAACCTCGTCCGCCGGACTCGGAATGGCGCGAGACTTTGCGAGGCGCCTGCGTGTGCCAAAAATAGGCCGCGGGCACAGCCGCGCCCAAAAATACCCGCCCGAAGGCCGGGGCGCCAAGTTCGTCCAGCGGAAAAAGGCCACAAAAACGGGTGGGCTATAGCCTTGGGGGGTGGGGCTGGCCAACTTCGTCTGCCGGACTCGGAATGGCGCGAGACTTTGCGAGGCTCCTCCGTGAGCCAAAAATAGGCTTCGGGTAAAGCCGCGCCCAAAAATACCAGCCCGAAGGCCGGGGCGCCAAGTTCGTCCAGTGGAAAAAGGCCACAAAAACGGGTGGGCTATAGCCTTGGGGGGTGGGGCTGGCCAACTTCGTCCGCCGGACTGGGAATGGCGCGAGACTTTGCGAGGCGCCTCCGCGTGCCAAAAATAGGCCGCGGGCACAGCCGCGCCCAAAAATGCCAGCCCGAAGGCCGGGGCGCCAAGTTCGTCCAGTGGAAAAAGGCCACAAAAACGGGTGGGCTATAGCCTTGGGGGGTGGGGCTGGCCAACTTCGTCTGCCGGACTCGGAATGGCGCGAGACTTTGCGAGGCGCCTCCGTGAGCCAAAAATAGGCTTCGGGTACAGCCGCGCCCAAAAATACGAGCCCGAAGGCCGGGGCGCCAAGTTCGTCCAGTGGAAAAAGGCCACAAAAACGGGTGGGCTATAGCCTTGGGGGGTGGGGCTGGCCAACTTCGTCCGCCGGACTGGGAATGGCGCGAGACTTTGCGAGGCGCCTCCGCGTGCCAAAAATAGGCCGCGGGCACAGCCGCGCCCAAAAATACCCGCCCGAAGGCCCGGGCGCCAAGTTCGTCCAGCAGAAAAAGGCCACAAAAACGGGTGGGCTATAGCCTTGGGGGGTGGGGCTGGCCAACCTCGTCCGCCGGACTCGGAATGGCGCGAGACTTTGCGAGGCGCCTGCGTGTGCCAAAAATAGGACGCGGGCGCAGCCGCACCCAAAAATACCCGCCCGAAGGCCGGGGCGCCAAGTTCGTCCAGCGGAAAAGGCCACAAAAACGGGTGGGCTATAGCCTTGGGGGGTGGGGCTGGCCAACTTCGTCCGCCGGACTCGGAATGGTACGAGACTTTGCGAGGCACCTCCGTGTGACAAAAATAGGCCGCGGGCACAGCGGCGCCCAAAAATACCCGCCCGAAGGCCGGGGCGCCAAGTTCATCCAGCGGAAAAAGGCCACAAAAACGGGTGGGCTATAGCCTTGGGTGGTGGGGCTGGCCAACCTCGTCCGCCGGACTCGGAATGGCGCGAGACTTTGCGAGGCGCCTGCGTGTGCCAAAAATAGGCCGCGGGCACAGCCGCGCCCAAAAATACCCGCCCGAAGGCCGGGGCGCCAAGTTCGTCCAGTGGAAAAAGGCCACAAAAACGGGTGGGCTATAGCCTTGGGGGGTGGGGCTGGCCAACTTCGTCTGCCGGACTCGGAATGGCGCGAGACTTTGCGAGGCGCCTCCGTGAGCCAAAAATAGGCTTCGGGTACAGCCGCGCCCAAAAATACCAGCCCGAAGGCCGGGGCGCCAAGTTCGTCCAGTGGAAAAAGGCCACAAAAACGGGTGGGCTATAGCCTTGGGGGGTGGGGCTGGCCAACTTCGTCCGCCGGACTCGGAATGGCGCGAGACTTTGCGAGGCGCCTCCGCGTGACAAAAAAAAGGCCGCGGGCACAGCCGCGCCAGCCGCGCCCAAAAATACCCGCCCGAAGGCCCGGGCGCCAAGTTCGTCCAGCAGAAAAAGGCCACAAAAACGGGTGGGCTATAGCCTTGGGGGGTGGGGCTGGCCAACCTCGACCGCCGGACTCGGAATGGCGCGAGACTTTGCGAGGCGCCTGCGTGTGCCAAAAATAGGACGCGGGCGCAGCCGCACCCAAAAATACCCGCCCGAAGGCCGGGGCGCCAAGTTCGTCCAGCGGAAAAGGCCACAAAAACGGGTGGGCTATAGCCTTGGGGGGTGGGGCTGGGCAACTTCGTCCGCCGGACTCGGAATGGTACGAGACTTTGCGAGGCACCTCCGTGTGACAAAAATAGTCCGCGGGCACAGCGGCGCCCAAAAATACCCGCCCGAAGGCCGGGGCGCCAAGTTCATCCAGCGGAAAAAGGCCACAAAAACGGGTGGGCTATAGCCTTGGGTGGTGGGGCTGGCCAACCTCGTCCGCCGGACTCGGAATGGCGCGAGACTTTGCGAGGCACCTGCGTGTGCCAAAAATAGGCCGCGGGCACAGCCGCGCCCAAAAATACCCGCCCGAAGGCCGGGGCGCCAAGTTCGTCCAGTGGAAAAAGGCCACAAAAACGGGTGGGCTATAGCCTTGGGGGGTGGGGCTGGCCAACTTCGTCTGCCGGACTCGGAATGGCGCGAGACTTTGCGAGGCGCCTCCGTGCGCCAAAAATAGGCTTCGGGTACAGCCGCGCCCAAAAATACCAGCCCGAAGGCCGGGGCGCCAAGTTCGTCCAGTGGAAAAAGGCCACAAAAACGGGTGGGCTATAGCCTTGGGGGGTGGGGCTGGCCAACTTCGTCCGCCGGACTGGGAATGGCGCGAGACTTTGCGAGGCGCCTCCGCGTGCCAAAAATAGGCCGCGGGCACAGCCGCGCCCAAAAATACCCGCCCGAAGGCCCGGGCGCCAAGTTCGTCCAGCACAAAAAGGCCACAAAAACGGGTGGGCTATAGCCTTGGGGGGTGGGGCTGGCCAACCTCGTCCGCCGGACTCGGAATGGCGCGAGACTTTGCGAGGCGCCTGCGTGTGCCAAAAATAGGCCGCGGGCACAGCCGCGCCCAAAAATACCCGCCCGAAGGCCGGGGCGCCAAGTTCGTCCAGCGGAAAAAGGCCACAAAAACGGGTGGGCTATAGCCTCGGGGGGTGGGGCTGGCCAACTTCGTCCGCCGGACTCGGAATGGCGCGAGTCTTTGCGAGGCGCCTCCGTGTGCCAAAAATAGGCCGCGGACACAGCCGCGCCCATAAATAACCGCCCGAAGGCCGGGGCGCCAAGTTCGTCCAGCGGAAAAAGGCCACAAAAACGGGTGGGCTATAGCCTTGGGGGGTGGGGCTGGCCAACTTCGTCCGCCGGACTCGGAATGGCGCGAGACTTTGCGAAGCGCCTCCGTGTGCCATAAATAGGATGCGGGCACAGCCGCACCCAAAAATACCCGCCCGAAGGCCGGGGCGCCAAGTTCGTCCAGCGGAAAAAGGCCACAAAAACGGGTGGGCTATAGCCTTGGGGGGTGGGGCTGGCCAACTTCGTCCGCCGGACTCGGAATGGCGCGAGACTTTGCGAGGCACCTCCGTGTGCCAAAAATAGGACGCGGGTACAGCCGCGCCCAAAAATACCCGCCCGAAGGCCGGGGCGCCAAGTTCGTCCAGCGGAAAAAGGCCACAAAAACGGGTGGGCTATAGCCTTGGGGGGTGGGGCTGGCCAACTTCGTCCGCCGGACTCAGAATGGCGCGAGACTTTGCGAAGCGCCTCCGTGTGCCAAAAATAGGCCGCTGGCACAGCCGCGCCCAAAAATACCCGCCCGAAGGCCGGGGCGCCAAGTTCGTCATGCGGAAAAAGGCCACAAAAACGGGTGGGCTATAGCCTTGGGGGGTGGGGCTGGCCAACTTCGTCCGCCGGACTCGGAATGGCGCGAGACTTTGCGAGGCGCCTCCGTGTGCCAAAAATAGGCCGCGGACACAGCCGTTCCCAAAAATACCCGCCCGAAGGCCGGGGCGCCAAGTTCGTCCAGCGGAAAAAGGCCAGAAAAACGGGTGGGCTATAGCCTTGGGGGGTGGGGCTGGCCAACTTCGTCCGCCGGACTCGGAAAGGCACGAGACTTTGCGAGGCGCCTCCGTGTGCCAAAAATAGGCCGCGGACACAGCGGCTCCCAAAAATACCCTCCCGAAGGCCGGGGCGCCAAGTTTGTCCAGCGGAAAAAGGCCACAAAAACGGGTGGGCTATAGCCTTGGGGGGTGGGGCTGGCCAACTTCGTCCGCCGGACTCGGAATGGCGCGAGACTTTGCGAGGCACCTCCGTGTGCCAAAAATAGGACGCGGGTACAGCCGCGCCCAAAAATACCCGCCCGAAGGCCGGGGCGCCAAGTTCGTCCAGCGGAAAAAGGCCACAAAAACGGGTGGGCTATATAGCCTTGGGGGGTGGGGCTGGCCAACTTCGTCCGCCGGACTCAGAATGGCGCGGGACTTTGCGAAGCGCCTCCGTGTGCCAAAAATAGGCCGCGGGCACAGCGGCGCCCAAAATACCAGCCCGAAGGCCGGGGCGCCAAGTTCGTCCAGCGGAAAAAGGCCACAAAAACGGGTGGGCTATAGCCTTGCGGGGTGGGGCTGGCCAACTTCGTCCGCCGGACTCGGAAAGGCACGAGACTTTGCGAGGCACCTCCGTGTGCCAAAAATAGGCCGCGGACACAGCGGCTCCCAAAAATACCCGCCCGAAGGCCGGGGCGCCAAGTTCGTCCAGCGGAAAAAGGCCACAAAAACGGGTGGGCTATAGCCTTGGGGGGTGGGGCTGGCCAACTTCGTCCGCCGGACTCGGAATGGCGCGAGACTTTGCGAGGCGCCTCCGTGTGCCAAAAATAGGCCGCGGACACAGCCGCGCCCAAAATACCCGCCCGAAGGCCGGGGCGCCAAGTTCGTCCAGCGGAAAAAGGCCACAAAAACGGGTGGGCTATAGCCTTGGGGGGTGGGGCTGGCCAACTTCGTCCGCCGGACTCGGAATGGCGCGAGACTTTGCGAGGCGCCTCCGTGTGCCAAAAATAGGCCGCGGGCACAGCCGCGCCCAAAAATACCCGCCCGAAGGCCGGGGCGCCAAGTTCGTCCAGCGAAAAAGGCCACAAAAACGGGTGGGCTATAGCCTTGGGGGGTGGGGCTGGCCAACTTCGTCCGCCGGACTCGGAATGGCGCGAGACTTTGCGAGGCACCTACGTGTGCCAAAAATAGGCTGCGGGTACAGCCGCGCCCAAAAATACCCGCCCGAAGGCCGGGGCGCCAAGTTCGTCCAGTGGAAAAAGGCCACAAAAACGGGTGGGCTATAGCCTTGGGGGGTGGGGCTGGCCAACTTCGTCCGCCGGACTCGGAATGGCGCGAGACTTTGCGAGGCGCCTACGTGTGCCAAAAATAGGCAGCGGGCACAGCCGCGCCCAAAAATACCCGCCCGAAGGCCAGGGCGCCAAGTTCGTCCAGCGGAAAAAGGCCACAAAAACGGGTGGGCTATAGCCTTGGGGGGTGGGGCTGTCCAACTTCGTCCGCCGGACTTGGAATGTCGCGAGACTTTGCAAGGCGCCTCCGCGTGCCAAAAATAGGCCGCGGACACAGCCGCGCCCAAAAATACCCGCCCGAAGGCCGGGGCGCCAAGTTCGTCCAGCGGAAAAAGGCCTAAAAAACGGGTGGGCTATAGCCTTGGGGGGTGGGGCTGGCCAACTTCGTCCGCCGGACTCGGAATGGTGCGAGACTTTGCGAGGCGCCTCCGTGTGCCAAAAATAGGCCGCGGGCTCAGCCGCGCCCAAAAATACCCGCCCGAAGGCCGGGGCGCCAAGTTCGTCCAGCGGAAAAAGGCCACAAAAACGGGTGGGCTATAGCCTTGGGGGGTGCGGCTGGCCAACTTCGTCCGCCGGACTCGGAATGGTGCGAGACTTTGCGAGGCCACAAAAACGGATGGGCTATAGCCTTGGGGGGTGGGGCTGGCCAACTTCGTCCGCCGGACTCGGAATGGCGCGATACTTTGCGAGGTGCCTCCGTGCGACAAAAATAGGCCGCGGGCACAGCCACGCCCAAAAATACCTGCCCGAAGGCCGGGGCGCCAAGTTCGTCCGGCGGAAAAAGGCCACAAAAACGGGTGGGCTATAGCCTTGGGGGGTGGGGCTGGCCAACTTCGTCCGCCGGACTCGGAATGGCGCGAGACTTTGCGAGGCGCCTCTGTGTGCCAAAAATAGGCCGCGGGCACAGCCGCACCCAAATATACCCGCCCGAAGGCCGGGGCGCCAAGTTCGTCCAGCGGAAAAAGGCCACAAAAACGGGTGGGCTATACCCTTGGGGGGTGGGGCTGGCCAACTTCGTCCGCCGGACTCGGAATGGCGCGAGACTTTGCGAGGCACCTACGTGTGCCAAAAATAGGCCGCGGGCACAGCCGCGCCCAAAAATACCCGCCCGAAGGCCGGGGCGCCAAGTTCGTCCAGCGGAAAAAGGCCACAAAAACGGGTGGGCTATAGCCTTGGGGGGTGGGGCTGGCCAACTTCGTCCGCCGGACTCGGAATGGCGCGAGACTTTGCGAGGCACCTACGTTTGCCAAAAATAGGCCGCGGGCAAAGCCGCGCCCAAAAATGCCAACCCGATGGCCGGGGCGCCAAGTTCGTCCAGCGGAAAAAGGCCACAAAAATGGGTGGGCTATAGCCTTGAGGGGTGGGGCTGGCCAACTTCGTCCGCCGGACTGGGAATGGCGCGAGACTTTGCGAGGCGCCTCCGTGTACCAAAAATAGGCCGCGGACACAGCCGCGCCCAAAAATACCCGCCCGAAGGCCGGGGCGCCAAGTTCGTCCAGCGGAAAAAGGCCACAAAAACGGGTGGGCTATAGCCTTGGGGGGTGGGGCTGGCCAACTTCATCCGCCGGACTCGGAATGGTGCGAGACTTTGGGAGGAGCCTCCGTGTGCCAAAAATAGGCCGCGGGCACAGCCGCGCCCAAAAATACCCGCCCGAAGGCCGGGGCGCCAAGTTCGTCCAGCGGAAAAAGGCCACAAAAACGGGTGGGCTATAGCCTTGGGGGGTGGGGCTGGCCATGTTCGTCCGCCGGACTCGGAATGGGACGAGACTTTGCGAGCAGCCTCCGTGTGCCCAAAATAGGCCACGGGCACAGCCGTATCCAAAAATAACCACCCGAAGTCCGGGGTGCCATGTTCGTCCAGCGGAAAAAGGCCACAAAAACGGGTGGGCTATAGCCTTGGGGGGTGGGGCTGGCCAAGTTCGTCCGCCGGACTCGGAATGGGGCTAGACTTTGCGAGTGGCCTCCTTGTGCCAAAAATAGGCCGCGGGCACAGTCGCGCCCAAAAATACCCACCCGATGGCCGGGGCGCCAAGTTCGTCCAGCGGAAAAAGGCCACAAAAACGGGTGGGCTATAGCCTTGAGGGGTGGGGCTGGCCAACTTCGTCCGCCGGACTGGGAATGGCGCGAGACTTTGCGAGGCGCCTCCGTGTACCAAAAATAGGCCGCGGACACAGCCGCTCCCAAAAATACCCGCCCGAAGGCCGGGGCGACAAGTTCGTCCAGCGGAAAAAGGCCACAAAAACGGGTGGGCTATAGCCTTTGGGGGTGGGGCTGGCCTAGTTCGTCCGCCGGACTCGGAATGGGACGAGACTTTGCGAGCGGCCTCCGTGTGCCAAAAATAGGCCGCGGACACAGCCTCGCCCAAAAATAACCGCCCGAAGGGCGGGGCGCCAAGTTCGTCCAGCGGAAAAAGGCCACAAAAACGGGTGGGCTATAGCCTTGAGGGGTGGAGCTGGCCAAGTTCATCCGCCGGACTCGGAATGGGGCGAACCTTCGCGAGTGGTCTCCGTGTACCACAAATAGGCCGCGGGCACAGCCGCGCCCAAATATTACTGCCCGAAGGCCGGGGCGCCAAGTTCGTCCAGCGGAAAAAGGCCACAAAAACTGGTGGGCTATAGCCTTGGGGGGTGGGGCTGGCCAAGTTCGTCCACCGGACTCGGAATGGGGTGAGACTTTGCGAGCGTCCTCCGTGTGCCAAAAATAGGATGCGGCCACAGCCGCGTCCAAAAACAACCACCCGAAGGCCGGAGCGCCAAGTTCGTCCAGCGGAAAAAGGCCACAAAAACGGGGGGGCAATAGCCTTGGGGGGCGGGGCTGGCCAAGTTCATCCGCCGGACTCGGAATGGGGCGAGACTTTGTGAGCGGCCTCCGGGTGCCAAAAATGGGATGCGGGCACAGCCGCGCACAAAAATAACCGCCCGAAGGCCGGGGCGCCAATGTCGTCCAGCGGAAAAAGGCCACAAAAACGGGTGCGCTATAGCCTTGGGGGGTGGCGCTGGCCAAGTTCGTCCGCCGGACTCGGAATGGGGCGAGAATTTGTGAGCGTCCTCCGTGTGCCAAAAATAGTCCGTGGGCACAGCCGCGCCCAAAAATTACAGCCCGAAGGCCGGGGGGCTATGTTCGTCCAGCGGAAAAAGGCCACAAAAACGGGTGGGCTATAGCCTTGGCGGGTGGGGCTGGCCAACTTCGTCCGCCGGACTCGGAATGGCGCGAGACTTTGCGAGGCGCCTCCGTGTGCCAAAAATAGGCCGCGGGCACAGCCGCACCCAAAAATATCCGGCCGAAGGCCGGGGCGCCAAGTTCGTCCAGCGGAAAAAGGCCACAAAAACGGGTGGGCTATAGCCTTGGGGGGTGGGCTGGCCAACTTCGTCCGCCGGACTCGGAATGGCGCGAGACTTTGCGAGGCGCCTCCGTGTGCTAAAAATAGGCCGCGGGCACAGCCGCGCCCAAAAATACCCGCCCAAAGGCCGGGGAGCCAATTTCGTCCAGCGGAAAAAGGCCACAAAAACGGGTGGGCTATAGCCTTGGGGGGTGGGGCTGGCCAACTTCGTCCGCCGGACTCGGAATGGCGCGAGACTTTGCGAGGCACCTCCGTGTGCCAAAAATAGGCCGCGGGCACAGCCGCGCCCAAAAACACCTGGCCGAAGGCCGGGGCGTCAAGTTCGTCCAGCGGAAAAAGGCCACAAAAACGGGGGGGCAATAGCCTTGGGGGGCGGGGCTGGCCAAGTTCGTCCGCCGGACTCGGAATGGGGCGAGACTTTGCGAGCGGCCTCCGTGTGCCAAAAATGGGATGCGGGCACAGCCGCGCCCAAAAATAACCGCCCGAAGGCCGGGGCGGCAAGTTCGTCCAGCGGAAAAAGGCCACAAAAACGGGCGGGCTATAGCCTTGGGGGTTGGGGCTGGCCAAGTTCGTCCGCCGGACTCAGAATGGTGTGACACTTTGCGAGCGGCCTCCGTGTGCCAAAAATAGGCCGCGGGCACAGCCGCGCCCAAAAATAACCGCCCGAAGGCCGGGGCGCCAAGGTCGTCCAGCGGAAAAAGGCCACAAAAACGGGTGCGCTATAGCCTTGGGGGGTGGCGCTGGCCAAGTTCGTCCGCCGGACTCGGAATGGGGCAAGACTTTGTGAGCGTCCTCCGTGTGCCAAAAATAGTCCGTGGGCACAGCCGCGCCCAAAAATTACAGCCCGAAGGCCGGGGGGCCAAGTTCGTCCAGCGGAAAAAGGCCACAAAAACGGGTGGGCTATAGCCTTGGCGGGTGGGTCTGGCCAACTTCGTCCGCCGGACTCGGAATGGCGCGAGACTTTGCGAGGCGCCTCCGTGTGCCAAAAATAGGCCGTGGGCACAGCCGCGCCCAAAAATATCCGCCCGAAGGCCGGGGCGCCAAGTTCGTCCAGCGGAAAAAGGCCACAAAAACGGGTGGGCTATAGCCTTGGGGGGTGGGGCTGGCCAACTTCGTCCGCCGGACTCGGAATGGCGCGAGACTTTGCGAGGCGCCTCCGTGTGCCAAAAATAGGCCGCGGGCACAGCCGCGCCCAAAAATACCCGCCCGAAGGCCGGGGCGCCAATTTCGTCCAGCGGAAAAAGGCCACAAAAACGGGTGGGCTATAGCCTTGGGAGGTGGGGCTGGCCAACTTCGTCCGCCGGACACGGAATGGCGCGAGACTTTGCGAGGCACCTCCGTGTGCCAAAAATAGGCCGCGGGCACAGCCGCGCCCAAAAATACCTGCCCGAAGGCCGGGGCGTCAAGTTCGTCCAGCGGAAAAAGGCCACAAAAACGGGTGGGCTATAGCCTGGGGGGTGGGGCTGGCCAACTTCGTCCGCCGGACTCGGAATGGCGCGAGACTTTGCGAGGAGCCTCCGTGCACCAAAAGGCAGGCGCGGGCACAGCCTCCGTGCCCGAAGGCCGGGGCGCCAAGTTCGTCCAGCGGAAAAAGGCCACAAAAACGGGTGGGCTATAGCCTTGGGCGGTGGGGCTGGCCAACTTCAGTCGCCGGACTCGGAATGGCGCGAGACTTTGCGAGGCGCCTCCGTGTGCCAAAAACAGGCCGCGGGCACAGCCTCGCCAAAAAATACCCGCCCGAATGCCGGGGCGCCAAGTTCGTCCAGCGGAAAAAGGCCATAAAAACGGGTGGCTATAGCCTTGGGGGGTGGGGCTGGCCAACTTCGTCCGCCGGACTCGGAATGGCGTGAGACTTTTCGAGGCGACTCCGTGTGCCAAAAATAGGCCGCGGGCACAGTCGCGCCCAAAAATACCTGCCCGAAGGCTGGGGCGCCAAGTTCGTCCAGCGGAAAAAGGCCACAAAAATGGGTGGGCTATCGCCTTGGGGGGTGGGCCTGGCCAACTTCGTCGGCCGGACTCGGAATGGCGCGAGACTTTACGAGGCGCCTCCGTGTGCCAAAAATAGGCAGCGGACACAGCCGCGCCCAAAAATACCCGCCCGAAGGCCGGGGCGCCATGTTCGTCCAGCGGAAAAAGGCCACAAAAACGGGTGGGCTATAGCCTTGGGGGGTGGGGCTGGCCAACTTCGTCCGCCAGACTCGGAATGGCGCGAGACTTTGCGAGGCGCCTCCGTGTGCCAAAAATAGGCCACGGGCACAGCCGCGCCCAAAAATACCCGCCCGAAGGCCGGGGCGCCATGTTCGTCCAGCGGAAAAAGGCCACAAAAACGGGTGGGCTATAGCCTTGGGAATGGGCTGGCCAACTCGTCCGCCAGACTCGGAATGGCGCGAGACTTTGCGAGGCGCCTCCGTGTGCCAAAAAAACGGGTAGGCCGCGGCACAGCTCGCCAAAAATATCCGCCCGAAGGCCGGGGCGCCAAGTTCGTCCAGCGGAAAAAGGCCACAATAACGGGTTGGCCCCTGGGGGGTGGGGCTGGCCAACTTCGTCCGCCGGACTCGGAATGGCGCGAGACTTTGCGAGGCGCCTCCGTGTGCCAAAAATAGGCCGCGGGCACAGCCGCGCCCAAAAATACCCGCCCGAAGGCCGGGGCGCCAAGTTCGTCCAGCGGAAAAAGGCCACAAAAACGGGTGGGCTATAGCCTTGGGGGGTGGGGCTGGCCAACTTAGTCCGCCGGACTCGGAATGGCGCGAGACTTTGCGAGGCGCCTCCGTGTGCCAAAAATAGGCCGCGGGCACAGCCTCGCCAAAAAATACCCGCCCGAAGGCCGGGGCGCCAAGTTCGTCCAGCGGAAAAAGGCCACAAAAACGGGTGGGCTATAGCCTTGGGGGGTGGGGCTGGCCAACTTCGTCCGCCGGACTCGGAATGGCGCGAGACTTTGCGAGGCGCCTCCGTGTGGCAAAAATAGGCCGCGGGCACAGCCGCGCCCAAAAATACCCCCCCGAAGGCCGGGGCGCCAAGTTCGTCCAGCGGAAAAAGGCCACAAAAACGGGTGGGCTATAGCCTTGGGCGGTGGGGCTGGCCAACTTCGTTCGCCGGACTCGGAATGGCGCGAGACTTTGCGAGGCGCCTCCGTGTGCCAAAAACAGGCCGCGGGCACAGCCTCTCCAAAAAATACCCGCCCGAATGCCGGGGCGCCAAGTTCGTCCAGCGGAAAAAGGCCACAAAAACGGGTGGCTATAGCCTTGGGGGGTGGGGCTGGCCAACTTCGTCCGCCGGACTCGGAATGGCGTGAGACTTTTCGAGGCGACTCCGTGTGCCAAAAATAGGCCGCGGGCACAGTCGCGCCCAAAAATACCTGCCCGAAGGCTGGGGCGCCAAGTTCGTCCAGCGGAAAAAGGCCACAAAAATGGGTGGGCTATCGCCTTGGGGGGTGGGCCTGGCCAACTTCGTCGGCCGGACTCGGAATGGCGCGAGACTTTGCGAGGCGCCTCCGTGTGCCAAAAATAGGCAGCGGACACAGCCGCGCCCAAAAATACCCGCCCGAAGGCCGGGGCGCGAAGTTCGTCCAGCGGAAAAAGGCCACAAAAACGGGTGGGCCCCTGGGGGGTGGGGCTGGCCAACTTCGTCCGCCGGACTCGGAATGGCGCGAGACTTTGCGAGGCGCCTCCGTGTGCCAAAAATAGGCCGCGGGCACAGCCGCGCCCAAAAATACCCGCCCGAAGGCCGGGGCGCCAAGTTCGTCCAGCTTAAAAAGGCCACAAAAACGGTGGGCTATCGCCTTGGGGGGTGGGGCTGGCCAACTTCGTCCGCCGGACTCGGAATGGCGCGAGACTTTGCGAGGCGCCTCCGTGTGCCAAAAATAGGCCGCGGGCACAGCCTCGCCAAAAATACCCGCCCGAAGGCCGGAGCGCCAAGTTCGTCCAGCGGAAAAAGGCCACAAAAACGGGTGGGCTAGAGCCTTAGCGGGTGGGGCCGGCCAACTTCGGTCGCCGGACTCGGAATGGCGCGAGACTTTGCGAGGCTCCGTGTGAGCAAAAATAGGCATGCGGGCACAGCCGCGCCCAAAAATACCCTCCCGGGCCGGGCGCCAAGTTCGGCCCAGCGGAAAAAGGACACAAAAACGGGTGGGATATATCCTTGGGTGGTGGGACAGGCAAACTTCGTCCGCCGGACTCGGACTGTCGCGAGAATATGCGAGGCGCCTCCGTGTGCCAAAAAGGGCCGCGGGCACAGCCTCTCAAAAATACCCGCCCGAAGGCCGGGCGCCAAGTTCGGCCCAGCGGAAAAAGGCCACAAAAACGGGTGGGCTATAGCCTTGGGGGGTGGGGCTGGCCAACTTCGTCCGCCGGACTCGGAATGGCGTGAGACTTTGCGAGGCGCCTCCGTGTGCCAAAAATAGGCCGCGGGCACAGCCGCGCCCAAAAATACCTGCCCGAAGGCCGGGGCGCCAAGTTCGTCCAGCGGAAAAGGCCACAAAAACGGGTGGGCTATAGCCTTGGGGGGTGGGGCTGGCCAACTTCGTCCGCCGGACTCGGAATGGCGCTAGACTTTGCGAGGCGCCTCCGAGTGCCACAAATAGCCAGCGGGCACAGCCTCTCCAAAATACCCGCCCGAATGCCGGGCGCCAAGTTCGTCCAGCGGAAAAGGCCACAAAAACGGGTGGGCTATAGCCTTGGGGGGTGGGGCTGGCCAACTTCGTCCGCCGGACTCGGAATGGCGCGAGACTTTGCGAGGCGCCTCCGTGTGCCAAAAATAGGCCGGGGGCACAGCCGCGCCCAAAATTACCTGCCCGACGGCCGGGGCGCCATGTTTGTCCCGCGGAAACAGGCCACAAAAACGGGTGGGCTATTGCCTTGGGGGGTGGGGCGGGCCAACTTCGTCCGCCGGACTCGGAATGGCGCGAGACTTTGCGAGGCGCCTCCGTGAGCAAAAAATAGGCACGGGCACAGCCGCGCCAAAAATATCCGCCCGAAGGCCGGGCGCCAAGTTCGTCCAGCGGAAAAAGGCCACAAAAACGGGTGGGCCTGCCTTGGGGTGGGGCTGGCCAACTGGTCCGCCGGACTCGGAATGGCGCGTGACTTTGCGAGGGGCCTCCGTGTGCCAAAAAT
The DNA here is from genome assembly GCA_030448935.1 of Citrus cavaleriei. Classification (NCBI taxonomy): domain Eukaryota; kingdom Viridiplantae; phylum Streptophyta; class Magnoliopsida; order Sapindales; family Rutaceae; genus Citrus; species Citrus cavaleriei. Next base: position 11,073 of record JAUJEM010000067.1, on the reverse strand, counting down.
TGGCCACGGGCACAGCCGCGCCAAAAATACCCGCCCGAAGGCCGGGCGCCAAGTTCGTCCAGCGGAAAAGGCCACAAAACGGGTGGGCTATGGCCTTGGGGGGTGGGGCTGGCCAACTTCGTCCCGCGGACTCGGAATGGCGAGAGACTTTGCGAGGCGCCTCAGTGTGCCAAAAATACGCCGCGGGCACAGCCTCATAAAAAATACCCCCCGAAGGCCGGGGCGCCAAGTTCGTCCAGCGGAAAAAGGCCACTAAAACGGGTGGGCTATAGCCTTGGGGGGTGGGGCTGGCCAACTTCGTCCGCCGGACTCGGAATGGCGCGAGACTTTGCGAGGCGCCTCCGCGTGCCAAAAATAGGCCACGGGCACAGCCGCGCCCAAAAATATCCACCCGAAGACCGGGGCGCCAAGTTCGTCCAGCGGAAAAAGGCCACAAAAACGGGTGGGCTATAGCCTTGGGGGGTGGGGCTGGCCAACTTCGTCCGCCGGACTCGGTATGGCGCGAGACTTTGCGAGGCGCCTCCCATGTGCCAAAAATAGGCCGCGGCACAGCCGCGCCCAAAAATACCCTCCCCAAGGCCGGGCGCCAAGTTCGTCCAGCGGAAAAAGGCCACAAAACGGCTGGGCTATAGCCTTGGGGGTGGGGCTGGCCAACACCGTCCGCCGGACTCGAATGGCGCGAGATTTTGCGAGGCGCCTCCGTGAGCCAAAATATAGTGTCAAGGACACAGTCACTGGGAATACCCGCCCGAAGGCCACGCCAAGTTCGTACAGCGGAAAAAGGCCACAAAACGGTGGGCTATAGCCTTGGGGGTGGGGCTGGCAACTCCCCGCCGACTCGGAATGGCGCGAGACTTTGCAGGGCACCTCCGTGTTCCAAAATAGCCACGGGCACAGCCGCGCCCAACAATACCCGCCCGAAGGACGGGGCGCCAAAACGGGTGGCTATAGCCTGGTCCAGCGGAAAAGGCCACAAAACGGGTGGGCTATAGCCTTGGGGTGGGGCTGGCCAACTTCGTCCGCCGGACTCGGAATGGCGCGAGACTTTGCGAGGCGCCTCCGTGTGCCAAAATAGGCCGCGGGCACAGCCGCGCCAAAAATACCCGCCCGAAGGCCGGGCGCCAAGTTCGTCCAGCGGAAAAGGCCACAAAACGGGTGGGCTATAGCCTTGGGGGTGGGGCTGGCCAACTTCGTCCGCCGGACTCGGAATGGCGCGAGACTTTGCGAGGCGCCTCCGTGTGCCAAAAATAGGCCGCGGCACAGCCGCGCCAAAAATACCCGCCCGAAGGCCGGGCGCCAAGTTCGTCCAGCGGAAAAGGCCACAAAACGGGTGGGCTATAGCCTTGGGGGTGGGGCTGGCCAACTTCGTCCGCCGGACTCGGAATGGCGCGAGACTTTGCGAGGCACCTCCGTGTGCCAAAATAGGCCGCGGGCACAGCCGCGCCAAAAATACCCGCCCGAAGGCCGGGCGCCAAGTTCGTCCAGCGGAAAAGGCCACAAAACGGGTGGGCTATAGCCTTGGGGGTGGGGCTGGCCAACTTCGTCCGCCGGACTCGGAATGGCGCGAGACTTTGCGAGGCACCTCCGTGTGCCAAAATAGGCCGCGGCACAGCCGCGCCAAAAATACCCGCCCGAAGGCCGGGCGCCAAGTTCGTCCAGCGGAAAAGGCCACAAAACGGGTGGGCTATAGCCTTGGGGGTGGGGCTGGCCAACTTCGTCCGCCGGACTCGGAATGGCGCGAGACTTTGCGAGGCACCTCCGTGTGCCAAAATAGGCCGCGGGCACAGCCGCGCCAAAAATACCCGCCCGAAGGCCGGGCGCCAAGTTCGTCCAGCGGAAAAGGCCACAAAACGGGTGGGCTATAGCCTTGGGGGTGGGGCTGGCCAACTTCGTCCGCCGGACTCGGAATGGCGCGAGACTTTGCGAGGCACCTCCGTGTGCCAAAATAGGCCGCGGGCACAGCCGCGCCAAAAATACCCGCCCGAAGGCCGGGCGCCAAGTTCGTCCAGCGGAAAAGGCCACAAAAACGGGTGGGCTATAGCCTTGGGGGTGGGGCTGGCCAACTTCGTCCGCCGGACTCGGAATGGCGCGAGACTTTGCGAGGCACCTCCGTGTGCCAAAATAGGCCGCGGGCACAGCCGCGCCAAAAATACCCGCCCGAAGGCCGGGCGCCAAGTTCGTCCAGCGGTAAAAGGCCACAAAACGGGTGGGCTTTAGCCTTGGGGGTGGGGCTGGCCAACTTCGTCCGCCGGACTCGGAATGGCGCGAGACTTTGCGAGGCACCTCTGTGTGCCAAAAATAGGCCGCGGCACAGCCGCGCCAAAAATACCCGCCCGAAGGCCGGGCGCCAAGTTCGTCCAGCGGAAAAGGCCACAAAACGGGTGGGCTATAGCCTTGGGGGTGGGGCTGGCCAACTTCGTCCGCCGGACTCGGAATGGCGCGAGACTTTGCGAGGCACCTCCGTGTGCCAAAATAGGCCGCGGGCACAGCCGCGCCAAAAATACCCGCCCGAAGGCCGGGCGCCAAGTTCGTCCAGCGGAAAAGGCCACAAAACGGGTGGGCTATAGCCTTGGGGGTGGGGCTGGCCAACTTCGTCCGCCGGACTCGGAATGGCGCGAGACTTTGCGAGGCGCCTCCGTGTGCCAAAATAGGCCGCGGGCACAGCCGCGCCAAAAATACCCGCCCGAAGGCCGGGCGCCAAGTTCGTCCAGCGGAAAAGGCCACAAAACGGGTGGGCTATAGCCTTGGGGGTGGGGCTGGCCAACTTCGTCCGCCGGACTCGGAATGGCGCGAGACTTTGCGAGGCGCTCCGTGTGCCAAAATAGGCCGCGGCACAGCCGCGCCAAAAATACCCGCCCGAAGGCCGGGCGCCAAGTTCGTCCAGCGGAAAAAGGCCACAAAAACGGGTGGGCTATAGCCTTGGGGGGTGGGGCTGGCCAACTTCGTCCGCCGGACTCGGAATGGCGCGAGACTTTGCGAGGCACCTCCGTGCGCCAAAAATAGGCCGCGGGGACAGCCGCGCCCAAAAATACCCGCCCGAAGGCCGGGGCGCCAAGTTCGTCCAGCGGAAAAAGGCCACAAAAACGGGTGGGCTATAGGCTTTGGGGGTGGGGCAGGCCAACTTCGTCCGCCGGACTCGGAATGGCGCGAGACTTTGTGAGGCATGTCCGAGCGCCAAAACTAGGCCGCGGGAACAGCCGCGCCCAAAAATACCCGCCCGAAGGCCGGGGCGCCAAGTTCGTCCAGCGGTAAAAAGCCACAAAAACGGGTGGGCTATAGCCTTGGGGGGTGGGGCTGGCCAACGTCGTCCGCCGGACTCGGAATGGCGCGAGACTTTGCAAGGCACCTCCGTGTGCCAAAAATAGGACGCAGGCACAGCCGCGCCCAAAAATACCCGCCCGAAGGCCGGGCGCCAAGTTCGCCCAGCGGAAAAGGCCACAAAACGGGTGGGCTATAGCCTTGGGGGTGGGGCTGGCCAACTTCGTCCGCCGGACTCGGAATGGCGCGAGACTTTGCGAGGCACCTCCGTGTGCCAAAATAGGCCGCGGGCACAGCCGCGCCAAAAATACCCGCCCGAAGGCCGGGCGCCAAGTTCGTCCAGCGGAAAAGGCCACAAAACGGGTGGGCTATAGCCTTGGGGGTGGGGCTGGCCAACTTCGTCCGCCGGACTCGGAATGGCGCGAGACTTTGCGAGGCGCCTCCGTGTGCCAAAATAGGCCGCGGGCACAGCCGCGCCAAAAATACCCGCCCGAAGGCCGGGCGCCAAGTTCGTCCAGCGGAAAAGGCCACAAAACGGGTGGGCTATAGCCTTGGGGGTGGGGCTGGCCAACTTCGTCCGCCGGACTCGGAATGGCGCGAGACTTTGCGAGGCGCCTCCGTGTGCCAAAATAGGCCGCGGGCACAGCCGCGCCAAAAATACCCGCCCGAAGGCCGGGCGCCAAGTTCGTCCAGCGGAAAAGGCCACAAAACGGGTGGGCTATAGCCTTGGGGGTGGGGCTGGCCAACTCGTCCGCCGGACTCGGAATGGCGCGAGACTTTGCGAGGCCTCCGTGTGCAAAAATAGGCGCGGGCACAGCCGCGCCAAAAATACCCGCCCGAAGGCCGGGCGCCACGGTCGTCCAGCGGAAAAGCGCCACACAACTGGGTGGGCTATAGCCTTGGAGGGTGGGGCGGGCCAACTTCGTCTGCCGGACTCGGAATGGCGCGAGACTTGGCGAGGGCCTCCGTGTGCCAAAAATAGGCCGCGGGCACAGCCGCGCCAAAAATACCCGCCCGAAGGCCGGGCGCCAAGTTCGTCCAGCGGAAAAAGGCCACAAAAACGGGTGGGCTATAGCCTTGGGGGTGGGGCTGGCCAACTTCGTCCGCCGGACTCGGAATGGCGCGAGACTTTGCGAGGCGCCTCCGTGTGCCAAAAATAGGCCGCGGGCACAGCCGCGCCAAAAATACCCGCCCGAAGGCCGGGCGCCAAGTTCGTCCAGCGGAAAAGGCCACAAAACGGGTGGGCTATAGCCTTGGGGGTGGGGCTGGCCAACTTCGTCCGCCGGACTCGGAATGGCGCGAGACTTTGCGAGGCACCTCCGTGTGCCAAAATAGGCCGCGGGCACAGCCGCGCCAAAAATACCCGCCCGAAGGCCGGGCGCCAAGTTCGTCCAGCGGAAAAGGCCACAAAAACGGGTGGGCTATAGCCTTGGGGGTGGGGCTGGCCAACTTCGTCCGCCGGACTCGGAATGGCGCGAGACTTTGCGAGGCACCTCCGTGTGCCAAAATAGGCCGCGGGCACAGCCGCGCCCAAAATACCCGCCCGAAGGCCGGGCGCCAAGTTCGTCCAGCGGAAAAAGGCCACAAAACGGGTGGGCTATAGCCTTGGGGGTGGGGCTGGCCAACTTCGTCCGCCGGACTCGGAATGGCGCGAGACTTTGCGAGGCGCCTCCGTGTGCCAAAATAGGCCGCGGGCACAGCCGCGCCAAAAATACCCGCCCAAGGCCGGGCGCCAAGTTCATCCAGCGGAAAAGGCCACAAAACGGGTGGGCTATAGCCTTGGGGGTGGGGCTGGCCAACTTCGTCCGCCGGACTCGGAATGGCGCGAGACTTTGCGAGGCGCCTCCGTGTGCCAAAATAGGCCGCGGGCACAGCCGCGCCAAAAATACCCGCCCGAAGGCCGGGCGCCAAGTTCGTCCAGCGGAAAAAGGCCACAAAAACGGGTGGGCTATAGCCTTGGGGGTGGGGCTGGCCAACTTCGTCCGCCGGACTCGGAATGGCGCGAGACTTTGCGAGGCACCTCCGTGTGCCAAAATAGGCCGCGGGCACAGCCGCGCCAAAAATACCCGCCCGAAGGCCGGGCGCCAAGTTCGTCCAGCGGAAAAAGGCCACAAAACGGGTGGGCTATAGCCTTGGGGGTGGGGCTGGCCAACTTCGTCCGCCGGACTCGGAATGGCGCGAGACTTTGCGAGGCACCTCCGTGTGCCAAAAATAGGCCGCGGGCACAGCCGCGCCAAAAATACCCGCCCGAAGGCCGGGCGCCAAGTTCGTCCAGCGGAAAAGGCCACAAAACGGGTGGGCTATAGCCTTGGGGGTGGGGCTGGCCAACTTCGTCCGCCGGACTCGGAATGGCGCGAGACTTTGCGAGGCGCCTCCGTGTGCCAAAATAGGCCGCGGGCACAGCCGCGCCAAAAATACCCGCCCGAAGGCCGGGCGCCAAGTTCGTCCAGCGGAAAAGGCCACAAAACGGGTGGGCTATAGCCTTGGGGGTGGGGCTGGCCAACTTCGTCCGCCGGACTCGGAATGGCGCGAGACTTTGCGAGGCGCTCCGTGTGCCAAAATAGGCCGCGGGCACAGCCGCGCCAAAAATACCCGCCCGAAGGCCGGGCGCCAAGTTCGTCCAGCGGAAAAAGGCCACAAAAACGGGTGGGCTATAGCCTTGGGGGGTGGGGCTGGCCAACTTCGTCCGCCGGACTCGGAATGGCGCGAGACTTTGCGAGGCACCTCCGTGTGCCAAAAATAGGCCGCGGGCACAGCCGCGCCCAAAAATACCCGCCCAAAGGCCGGGGCACCAAGTTCGTCCAGCGGAAAAATGCCACAAAAACGGGTGGGCTATAGCCTTGGCGGGTGGGGCTGGCCAACTTCGTCCGCCGGACTCGGAATGGCGCGAGACTTTGTGAGGCGCCTCCGTGTGCCAAAAATAGGCCGCGGTCACAGCCGCGCCCAAAAATACCCGCCCGAAGGCCGGGGTGCCAAGTTCGTCCAGCGGAAAAAGGCCACAAAAACGGGTGGGCTATAGCCTTGAGGGGTCGGGCTGGCCAACTTCGTCCACCGGACTCGGAATGGCGCGAGACTTTGCGAGGCGCCTCCGTGTGCCAAAAATAGGATGCGGGCACAGCCGCGCCCAAAAATACCCACCCGAAGGCCGGGGCGCCAAGTTCGTCCAGCGGAAAAAGGCCACAAAAACGGGTGGGCTATAGCCTTGGGGGGTGGGGCTGGCCAACTTCGTCCGCCGGACTCGGAATGGCGCGAGACTTTGCGAGGCACCTCCGTGTGCCAAAAATAGGCCGCGGGCACAGCCGCGCCAAAAAATACCCGCCCGAAGGCCGGGGCGCCAAGTTCGTCCAGCGGAAAAAGGCCACAAAACCGGGTGGGCTATTGCCTTGGGGTTGGGGCTGGCCAACTTCGTCCGCCGGACTCGGAATGGCGCGAGACTTTGCGAGGCACCTCCGTGTGCCAAAAATAGGCCGCGGGGACAGCCGCGCCCAAAAAGACCCCCCCGATGGCGGGGGCGCCAAGTTCGCCCTGCGTAAAATGGCCACAAAACCGGGTGGGTTTTTGCCTTGGGGGTTGGGCTGGCCAACTTCGTACGCCGGACTCGGAATGCCGCGAGATTTTGCGAGGCTCCTCCGGGTGCCAAAAATAGGCTGCTGGCACAGCCGCAGCCAAAAATACCCGCAGAAGGCCGCGGCGCCAAGTTCGTCCAGCGGAAAAAGGCCACAAAAACGGGTGGGCTATAGCCTTGGGGGTGGGGCTGGCCGACTTCGTCCGCCGGACTCGGAATGGCGCGAGAGTTTACGAGGCACCTCCATGTGCCAAAATAGGCCGCGGGCACAGCCGCGCCAAAAATACCCGCACGAAGGCCGGGGCGCCAAGTTCGTCCAGCGGAAAAGGCCACAAAAACGGGTGGGCTATAACCTGGGGGGGTGGGGCTGGCCAACTTCGTCCGCCGGACTCGGAATGGCGCGAGACATTGCGAGGCGCCTCCGTGTGCCAAAACTAGGCCGCGGGCACAGCCCCGTCAAAAAATACCCGCCCGCAGGCCGGGGCGCCAAGTTCTTCCAGCGGACACAGGCCCACACAACGGGGGGGCTATAGCCTTGGGGGGTGGGGCTGGCCAACTTCGTCCGCCGGACTCGGAATGGCGCGAGAGTTTACGAGGCACCTCCGTGTGCCACAAATACCCGCCCGAAGGCCGGGGCGCCAAGTTCGTCCAGCGGAAAAAGGCCACAAAAACGGGTGGGCTATAGCCTTGGGGGGTGGGGCTGGCCAACTTCGTCCGCCGGACTCGGAATGGCGCGAGACTTTGCGAGGCACCTCCGTGTGCCCAAAATAGGCCGCGGGCACAACCGCACCCAAAAATAACCGCCCGAACGCCGGGCCCCAAGTTCGCCCAGCAGAAAAAGGCCACAAAAACGGGTGGGCTATAGCCTTGGGGGGTGGGGCTGGCCAACTTCGTCCGCCGGACTCGGAATGGCGCGAGACTTTGCGAGGCACCTCCGTGTGCCAAAAATAGGCCGCGGGCACAGCCGCATCCAAAAATACCCGCCCGAAGGCCGGGGCGCCAAGTTCGTCCAGCGGAAAAAGGCCACAAAAACGGGTGGGCTATAGCCTTGGGTGGTGGGGCTGGCCAACTTCGTCCGCCGGACTCGGAATGGCGCGAGACTTTGCGAGGCGCCTCCGTGTGCCAAAAATAGGCCGCGGGCACAGCCGCGCCCAAAAATACCCGCCCGAAGGCCGGGGCGCCAAGTTCGTCCAGCGGAAAAAGGCCACAAAAACGGGGGGGCTATAGCCTTGGGGGATGGGGCCGGCCAACTTCGTCAGCCGGACTCGGAATGGCGCGAGACTTTGCGAGGCGCCTCCGTGCACCAAAAATAGGCCGCGGGCACAGCCATGCCCAAAAATACCCGCCCGTAGGCCGGGGCGCGAAGTTCGTCCAGCGGAAAAATGTCACAAAAACGGGTGGGCTATAGCCTTGGGGGGTGGGGCTGGCCGACTTCGTCCGCCGGACTCGGAATGGCGCGAGACTTTGCGAGGCACCTCCGTGTGCCTGAAATAGGCCGCGGGCACAGCCGCGCCCAAAAATACCCTCCCGAAGGCCGGGGCGCCAAGTTCGTCCAGCGGAAAAAGGCCACAAAAACGGGGGGGCTATAGCCTTGGGGGATGGGGCCGGCCAACTTCGTCAGCCGGACTCGGAATGGCGCGAGACTTTGCGAGGCGCCTCCGTGCACCAAAAATAGGCCGCGGGCACAGCCACGCCCAAAAATACCCGCCCGTAGGCCGGGGCGCGAAGTTCGTCCAGCGGAAAAATGTCACAAAAACGGGTGGGCTATAGCCTTGGGGGGTGGGGCTGGCCGACTTCGTCCGCCGGACTCGGAATGGCGCGAGACTTTGCGAGGCACCTCCGTTTGCCAAAAATAGGCCGCGGGCACAGCCGCGCCCAAAAATACCCGCCCGAAGGCCGGGGCGCCAAGTTCGTCCAGCGGAAAAAGGCCACAAAAACGGGTGGGCTATAGCCTTGGGGGGTGGGGCTGGCCAACTTCGTCCGCCGGACTCGGAATGGCGCGAGATTTTGCGAGGCTCCTCCGTGTGCCAAAAATAGGCTGCGGGCACAGCCGCACCCAAAAATACACGCCCGAAGGCCGCGGCGCCAAGTTCGTCCTGCGGAAAAAGGCCACAAAAACGGGTGGGCTATAGCCTTGGGGGGTGGGGCTGGCCAACTTCGTCCGCCGGACTCGGAATGGCGCGAGACGTTACGAGGCACCTCCGTGTGCCAAAAATAGGCCGCGGGCACAGCCGCGTCCAAAAATACCCGCACGAAGGCCGGGGCGCCAAGTTCGTCCAGCGGAAAAAGGCCACAAAAACGGGTGGGCTATAGCCTTGGGTGGTGGGGCTGGCCAACTTCGTCCGCCGGACTCGGAATGGCGCGAGACATTGCAAGGCGCCTCCGTGTGCCAAAAATAGGCCGCGGGCAGAGCCGCGCCCAAAAATACCCGCCCGAAGGCCGGGGCGCCAAGTTCGTCCAGCGGAAAAAGGCCACAAAAACGGGTGGGCTATAGCCTTGGGGGGTGGGGCTGGCCAACTTCGTCAGCCGGACTCGGAATGGCGCGAGAGTATGCGAGGCACCTCCGTGTGCCAAAAATAGGCCGCGGGCACAGCCGCGCCCAAAAATACCCGCCCGAAGGCCGGGGCGCCAAGTTCATCCAGCGGAAAAAGGCCACAAAAACGGGTGGGCTATAGCCTTGGGGGGTGGGGCTGGCCAACTTCGTCCGCCGGACTCGGATTGGCGCGAGACTTTGCGAGGCACCTCCGTGTGCCAGAAATAGGCCGCGGGCACAGCCGCGCCCAAAAATACCCTCCCGAAGGCCGGGGCGCCAAGTTCGTCCAGCGGAAAAAGGCCACAAAAACGGGGGGGCTATAGCCTTGGGGGATGGGGCCGGCCAACTTCGTCAGCCGGACTCGGAATGGCGCGAGACTTTGCGAGGCGCCTCCGTGCACCAAAAATAGGCCGCGGGCACAGCCACGCCCAAAAATACCCGCCCGTAGGCCGGGGCGCGAAGTTCGTCCAGCGGAAAAATGTCACAAAAACGGGTGGGCTATAGCCTTGGGGGGTGGGGCTGGCCAACTTCGTCCGCCGGACTCGGAATGGCGCGAGACTTTGCGAGGCGCCTCCGTTTGCCAAAAATAGGCCGCGGGCACAGCCGCGCCCAAAAATACCCGCCCGAAGGCCGGGGCGCCAAGTTCGTCCAGCGGAAAAAGGCCACAAAAACGGGTGGGCTATAGCCTTGGGGGGTGGGGCTGGCCAACTTCGTCCGCCGGACTCGGAATGGCGCGAGATTTTGCGAGGCTCCTCCGTGTGCCAAAAATAGGCTGCGGGCACAGCCGCACCCAAAAATACCCGCCCGAAGGCCGCGGCGCCAAGTTCGTCCTGCGGAAAAAGGCCACAAAAACGGGTGGGCTATAGCCTTGGGGGGTGGGGCTGGCCAACTTCGTCCGCCGGACTCGGAATGGCGCGAGACGTTACGAGGCACCTCCGTGTGCCAAAAATAGGCCACGGGCACAGCCGCGTCCAAAAATACCCGCACGAAGGCCGGGGCGCCAAGTTCGTCCAGCGGAAAAAGGCCACAAAAACGGGTGGGCTATAGCCTTGGGGGGTGGGGCTGGCCAACTTCGTCCGCCGGACTCGGAATGGCGCGAGACATTGCAAGGCGCCTCCGTGTGCCAAAAATAGGCCGCGGGCACAGCCGCGACCAAAAATACCCGCCCGAAGGCCGGGGCGCCAAGTTCGTCCAGCGGAAAAAGGCCACAAAAACGGGTGGGCTATAGCCTTGGGGGGTGGGGCTGGCCAACTTCGTCCGCCGGACTCGGAATGGCGCGAGAGATTGCAAGGCGCCTCCGTGTGCCAAAAATAGGCCGCGGGCAGAGGCGCGCCCAAAAATACCCGCCCGAAGGCCTGGGAGCCAAGTTCGTCCAGCGGAAAAAGGCCACAAAAACGGGTGGGCTATAGCCTTGGGGGGTGGGGCTGGCCAACTTCGTCCGCCGGACTCGGAATGGCGCGAGACATTGCAAGGCGCCTCCGTGTACCAAAAATAGGCCGCGGGCAGAGCCGCGCCAAAAAATACCCGCCCGAAGGCCGGGGCGCCAAGTTCGTCCAGCGGAAAAAGGCCACAAAAACGGGTGGGCTATAGCCTTGGGGGGTGGGGCTGGCCAACTTCGTCCGCCGGACTCGGAATGGCGCGAGACTTTGCGAGGCGCTCCGTGTGCCAAAATAGGCCGCGGGCACAGCCGCGCCCAAAAATACCCGCCCGAAGGCCG